>JAPKLW010001546.1:65113-136206 GCA_026898455.1 Plectranthus barbatus
CTCAAAGAATCATCCATTGCCATGTGTCAATAGCTCGAATTCCTCTTGTGGAAGAACTCTTCACTGCTACTCTTACACGTCACTGCTTCCGGAACGGATTTCTCGTGAACTTAGGCCTAAAACCCTGCAAAAACACCAAAATGCGCATAATACCACCTAATATAGACTCATGCATAGAATATATATATAAACTCAATAAAACTACATAAAATAGTAGAAAATAATATAGATAAGCGAGTAAAATAATGAGCTTATCACGCACCGCTCGTGGAGAGTCACATCGATATTGCGAGAATGAATGGGGAATCCAGATTCCGTAGAGGAATTGGATGTATCAGTGTGTGTATGGGATTCAGAGTGTTGAGGAGAGTCTGGATTAGCAGACATATTGAAGGATTGAGAGAATAATATCAGAGAGAGTTTGGGGATTGAGTGTGTTTGTAAGACCTAGAAATTCTAGGGATTCAGATACTCAGAGTGTAGAAGGTTTGATTGTTGAACAAAGTGAGACGTTTATACCATCTGAGTGATGATCCAACGGCTGGGGAAACATCTTTTCAAATTCAATCGACGGCTTAGCGTAGTGGAGATGGGTTGTATGGTAGCCCACGCCCCAAAAATTCTCGAGTGCTTTTGACGTATCGCCTCTTGGTTTGACGCAGCCAGTTGCATGCATTAAATGCATCGTGTCGAACACATCATTTCAAATTCAAAAGCTTCCCGCTTTGACTTTCGGAGATTGTTGAGAGTTAGGAATCAGGAATCTGCTAGCATTGGAAATCCTTAGCAAACATATGACCTGCTGAGAGCTTGGACTCAGCATTCAATTGCTAGCAACCGTCTGTCCCACTTGTTAAATATAATACTATAACATTATGACGAAATGCTGAGAGCTTGGAATCAGCATTCCACCTCTAGCAAACGTCTGAACCACTTGTTAGTATAATACTTGGGAACTGCTGAGAGCTTGGACTCAGCATTCCTATGCTCAGCAACATGTCTCAGCAACAGAATTTTAGCAATTTAAAACGTAAGCTGGGATATGTTTCTCTCCTATCTTCAGAAATCCAAGAAAGAATGAGAACTTAAACTTATTCATCACAACATCTTCTAACTCCATAAGGCCTGATTTCAGACATAACTCTTTAAATCTAGCCTCAGCAAGCGGCTTCGTGAAGATATCTGCTAGCTGATCTTCAGTGCATATATATTGAACATCAATATCCTTCTTCTCTTGATGATCTCGAAGAAAGTGATGTCAGATATCAATATGCTTTGTCCTTGAATGATGAACGGGGTTCTTCGTTATGCACATAACACTATTGTTGTCACAATAGATCGGCACACATTAAGGAGGAATGTCATAATCTTGCAATTGCTGCCGAATCCACAAGACTTGAGCACAACAGCTAGCAGCTGCTACGTATTCAGCTTCAGTAGTAGACATAGCCACGGAGTGCTGCTTCTTGCTAAACAAACTGATCAGCTTATGTCCAAGAAATTGGCATGTCCCGCTGGTGCTCTTCCGATCGATCTTGCATCCCCAAAGTCTGAGTCGGAATATCCACTAAGTGCTATTCCATCATTCATTGAGTACCAAATTCCTAGACCCTCGGTACACTTTAGGTATCGGATTATCCTCTTAGCAACATCCAAATGTGACTTCTTTGGATTTGCTTGATATCTCGCGCATACACCGATAGAGTAAGAAATATCGGGTCTGCTAGCTGTTAAGTAAAACAAAGATCCAATGATACCTCTATATAATGTAGGATTCATAGGTTCTCCACCTTCATCGAGGCTTATCTGGCAGCTTGTGCTTTTTGGAATCCTTAAACTCTTCGTCTTCTAAGGACAATACTTAGCAATCAGATCGCGAGTGTACTTCTTCTGGTGAATGAAGATTCCATCACTTGATTGCTGGATTTGTAATCCGAGAAAGTAGGACATCTTTCCCGTCATACTCATTTGGAAGTTACTTTGCATCAGCTCTGAAAACTTATCACATAAGCTTTCATTCTTCGGGTTGAAGATAATGTCATCGACATATATCTGCGCAAGTAGGATACTTCCTTCATCCTTGATGCGAAAGAGAGTCTGGTCGATTTTCCCTTTCTTGAAACCATTGTCTAGCAAGAACTTTGACAATGTTCCATACTAAGCCCTCGGTGCCTGCATCAAACCATATAAGGCTTTCCTTAGCCTGTAAACTTGGTTTCCTCGCTCGAAGCATGGTGGTTGCTCAACGTACACCTCTTCCTTGAGCTCACCATTCAGAAAGGCACTCTTCACGTCCATTTGCATCACAGAGAACTCATGATGTGCAGCATATGCAAGGAATAATCTTATTGCTTCCAATCGAGCTACTGGAGCAAACGTCTCATCGTAATCAATTCCTTCGCATTGTCTATAGCCTTTTGCTACTAGACGAGCTTTATTTCGGACGACATGTCCTGACTCATCTTTCTTGTTCTTGAAAACCCACTTGGTTCCAATAACACCTTGATGTTAGGGTCTATCCTTCAAATCCCAAACATGATTGCGCGTGAATTCAACAAGCTCCTCTTGTATAGCATTCACCCAATCTGAGCATTGTAGAGCATCTTCGACCTTGGTTGGCTCTTCATGCGATATATAGCATGCTAACATAGCATTGCCTTGTCTCGTCCTAACTGGATCATTGACATCATTGATCACAACATCTAAAGGATGATCTCTTAGCCATCTTGGCTTCAGTTTGCTGGGTGCTGAGGCTTCAACACTCGTATCGCCTGCTTGATTGTTGTCTGCTGCAACAATCTCCTCAGCATCCGCCTTGGGTTCAGCAATGGGTATCTCAGCATTTGGAGCATCAGCATCAGGAATCTCAGCAACCGGATCCTCAGCAGCTAGAACTTCAGCATCCAAATGCACAACATCTTCTTTGGGCACGTCTTCAAAAATGCCTAAACCTCCTTCGTCGTCTCCTGCTGGATCTGGAATATCTTCATCTTCTTCATCAAGCGATCCCATAACCTCTAAATCATCATTAAGATAAATTGGTGGGGTAGCCTTAGCATGATCATTAGCATCATCGGCCATGTCAGCAGTCTGGTCACCTGCTGAGTGCGTCTGGGTTGGAATACAATCACTCATAGACTTAGTCGAGTCAATCTTCATATTTTGAAAGAATTCAAGATCGATTGACCATGGACATCATTAGCCTCATGATTGATATCCTCTTTCTCTCTTATAACTCTGCGCACTAAGATAGACTTATCAAAAGTAACATTGCATGTTATTTCCACAACTTGAGTCATTTTGTTTAACACTCGATAACCTTTGTAAGATGGGTGGACATATCCTAGGAACACACCTTCATCAGACTTAGGCGAAAAAGTGTTAAGCTTTGACTTCCCATTGTTATGAATATAACATGTCGAACCAAAAGCACGAAGATGAGTAATAGAAGGCTTACGACCATAGTACACTTCATAAGGAGTCTTATTGAATTTGCCATTGATTGTGCTCCTATTCTATGTATAGCAAGCTGTTATGACTGCTTCGCCCCAATATTTTCCACTAAGACCGGAATCGGCTAGCATAGACCGCACAACTTCCTTCAAGGTCCTGTTCCTTCTTTCTGCTAGACCGTTCTGCTAGGGAGTCCTAGCAGTGGATCTCTCATGCCGATACTAGCTTCGGCACAGAAATCCATCGAGATCCCATTGCAAAACTCTGTCCCATTATCAGATCTAATCCTCTTTATGGTAACCTCTTTGCTATTCTGCTCTTTGAGGATCAGCTCTGGAAGGAGGAGCTTCACTTCATCTTTGGTTCTCAGCAAACGAACCCATGTATACCTGGAAAAATATCAACAACCACAAGTGTATAAACTTTTTTACTTACAGTGGCTGAAGTGACTGGGCTAAATAAATCCATGTGCAAGAGCTCTATGATTCTCTCTGAAGTGGCCTTCTCCGGGTTTGATCTGAAAGATGCCTTGTTTTGCTTCTCTTGCTGGCAAGCTTTGCACACACCTTCCTTTCAAAATTTCTCATCAGGCAATCCCTCAACAAGCTTGTGCTTGGCTAGGTGGTTGATGGTCTTGAAATTCAGGTGGGTCAAACTCTTATGCCATAGCCAATTGGTTTCTTCCCTGTTCAATGCTACAAAACAAGAATGTTGCTGGCCACTTTTCCAATCAACAATATATAGGCCACCCCTGCGGATGCCTCGAAGCTTTACTTCACCTGTAACATTGTCAGCAATTGAACAGCCAGTATTAACGAAAGAAACGGTGTACCCATTTTCGCATAGCTAGCTTATGCTTAGAAGGTTGTGTTTGAGATTGGAGACGAGCACAACATTGATAATCCTTAGTCCATTTCGCTCTATTCATCATCTCCCAATCACTCAGCCCTTGTTGTTATCACCAAACATGACTATGGGGCCATAAACTCTATGAATTTTTGAGAACAACTCTTCATCCCCGTCATGTGCGCTGAACAACCACTATCTAGGATCCATTCATTTGACATACTTGATGTCTTAGCACTTGGATCCTGTCCCTGCAAAACAATCAACACGTTGATTTAGGTACCCTTTTAGCATCAGGTCCTGCGGGATTAGCGTGGATCATGGTTCCTTTTGGAACCCACATCTTCGTGATTTTCAAGATTGTCTTCTTGATATCACTCTTCACAACCTTCTCAACCTTTGGATAAGCATGCTTTGCATAATTAGATCTAGGTGGAATTGTGTGCTTAGCCTTCATAGTCTTTTTAGAAGAAAAATGTTTGGACTCTGGCCTCACATAGGTGTTCCTCCTATGTGGTGTGTACGATGAATACTGTGGTCTTACAGCATGGTATTGAACCTGCTTGCCCTTATGGAATGAAGGATTTTCTTTCTTAGCATTGGGAACATAATGCTCAACATTCCTTCTAAACTCTGCTGAATATGGCTTAGCAGCCATTCTTTGGATCCTCTGCTGAGGTCCAGTAGATACGTGCTTAGCAGACACTCTCGGGATCCTTTGCTGAGATCCAGGAGATGCACGCATATCAGACACTCTCTGGGTACTCTGCTGAGATCCATGAGCTTTACTCTTCTGATGCCCATCTGTCTGCCTAGCAGATGATGACTTAGCAAACGTCTTTTCCTTTCCTTTTTCAGCATTCAATTTTCCAGCAGAAACAAATGAGATCATTTTCTATTCAAGGCTCCCTTAGAAGATTTGCTAACAGCTTCAACACAACCAAGCCCCAATCCTGATTTATCAGAATTCCTTCTTTGTTGGCTAACAATGGCACTAAGAACAACCTTGCTGGATGTGTAAGCGCAAATACAATCCTCTTTCGGTTAGCTCTTTAAAGCAAGATTCTCCTTTTCAAGATTTTGAAAATTTTCAGAAAGCTTGGGGAAATCAGCTTTAAGTTTAAAAATTTCCTCACTTTCAGACCTTAGTCTTTCCACTTCCTCGGTCAAAGATGTAACTTTAAGTTTTAGTGAGGTATTCTCTCCAACGATAGCATTCTTTATCTCATACATCTTTGAAAATTCAATGGAAAGCTTTGTGAGATAATCATCCTCGGAATCGAGAAAAAATTCCTCCGATTCATGCATGATTGCTAAGCTAGAAATTCTAGTAGATTGTACCTCATGCGCATCGACTGCTAGAGCCGATTCAGCACTCTACTCATCATCCGCATCAGCATTAGCAAACTGATCTTCAACAATATTGGCCATCAAAACTAGCATGGCTTCCTCATCATCTTCCTCTGAGGAATAATACTCTTCCTCATTTTCAGGAATGTCTAGCACTTCGGTCCTGGTCAGCAATGCTCTGGTGACCGTTCGAACAGATCTTCTCTCAAACTATTGTTTGAGGCGCTATCTTTCTTCCAGACTTACCCTTGGACATTCATGCTTAAGATGATCTGAAGAATTACATTCAAAGCATGTCCTTGGCTTTCTCTCTGTGGAACGAGAGGATGATGAAGTAAGCTTGACTTCCTTTGCTTCTTTCTCAGCTTTGGCTTCCAGCATCAACTTCTGAAGCTTTCGCATTTGCTCTTCGAGCTCACTAATCTTCAGATCTTCAGGCTGAGAGCTGGAGGATGGAACTACCTCCTTTGCTGGAGAAGCAGGAGCTGATCTCTTAAGGGTACGGAAGGGCTTCTTCGTCTTCCACTTCATAATATCTTTCTTAGCAAAGTATGCTAAGTCCTCAGAGTTCACAGTGGGTGCTGATGAAGCTTGAGCTATAGCAATCTCGTTCTTTTTTTATTGTTGTATAATAAACTCGTGAGTTTTGAGTTGAGCAAATACCTCGGATATAGACGTTTGGCTAAGGTCTTTCTCGCTCAGGCTCATCATCTTCACGAACCAATCCTCTCGTGGAAAGAGTTTTGAGATGATCTTGTTATTCATCTCTCAATTATCGTATGTCTTGCCTAGATTCCGGAGCTCTCCAACAATGGTGTTGAATCTTTCTTCCATAGCTTGGATAGATTCTCCTGCAATCATAGAGAAAGATTTATACTTATCAACAGCTACCTGGAGCTTGTTGCGCTTCATCTGGTCGGTCTCATGGGAAGATTCACAGACATAATCCCACATTTCCTTTGTCGTATTAAAGTCTAACGCTTTTTCTGCCATTAACGGCGGCAAAGAGTCAAGGATCAACTTCTTTGCTAAGTGCTCCAACTGAGCTCTATTCTTATCCTCCACCGTGTATTCATCAAACGGCTTCTCGACCATTTGAGGTGGTCTCGGTTGCCCATCAGCAACTGGTCCTACAAAAGTGTTAGCTTTCATAATTTTAGTTGGACCTTTAGCGAGAACATCCGCCATCTCCGGATGTATGCTCTGAAGCTGGATGGTGGCAAGCTTTTGCCTTAAATTGAACTTCTCCTTGGTATACTTTGGCAAAGTATGATTCATCTTGACAACCTCAAATTTCCTGAGCTAGATCATCAAAAGAACAAGATAACAGTGCAAGGAAAATGTACAGATCTGGTCTTAAAGCGACTAAGAAGTAGTCGGTCGTTCGACCTACCGCTCTGATACAACTTGTTGGTCCTAGATCAGAGTCGTCGTGGTGAAAAGCAAACAACTCACACACAAATGCAGCGGAAGATTAAAGTTTATCTTGCACTTATGTTCTTGTTAAAAATGTTTAGCTCGGAGTTGAAATTAGGGTTTCTTACAGATAAATACACTAGCAACTACCGTTGCTAGGTTTCAAATCACAACACACAAACAATAAGTAATAAAACAGTAATGCACGCAACATTTATAGTGGTTCGATCTAACAGATCTACGTCCACTCCTCAGCCGTATTTCTGAGAATTCACTAAAAAGATATTTGAAGTACAAGGAGTCGCCGAACACTTGTAGCTGGTAGTGAACTTTCGACCTAGCCACTACAAAGCTATCCTCTGATGCTTCAATCTTTTCGGTTAGCAGCTCCGGCCAAGTCAAGGGCGCACCTTTGTAAAACTTGTCCTTCGCTGTAATGGAGGTTTTATAGTTCTCTCCGAACTTGTTTGGTTTTGGCAATAGCCCGTCAGAGTCAATCTCTTTTCAGAGATGTGACTGCTGGATGCTTCCTAGGATGGAAGGTATCCCAATGATTGGATTCTTGAACTAAGTCAAGGAATCTTTTCAATGTAGTGTTAGATCTTCAAGTGGGGGACACTACGGTTGTTGAGAGCTTTGAATGTTTCAAGTCTCGTGCTCTCAACTGTGGGGGACACTATGGTTGTTGAGAGCTTTGAATGTTTCAAGTCTCGTGCTCTCAACTAACTACTTTCTCACTTTTCGCTTGTCAAAGGAATCTCACAGTAAATGCCTTTTCAAATGTGGTTGAGGTTCCTTAGTTCGTGAGTAAATGAAGCAGTAGTAGTCTCTCTTGTTTGGACTTCGACTTTTATACCTGGAGATTCAAACTTTGAATCTCCATACCCGTTAGACACAACGACTTCTTCGTCCAAAAGAGCTTCGACTTTATCCATCCTTTCCGACGTCGTACAATACTTTCCAACCTGCTTCGGGAAAGCTTTTGTCCTTTGCTTGTACTTTTGTCAGAACGACAGTATTAGAGATTGCTGCTAGATATAATCCTTGCTTAGCATTCTCGGAGAATGCTGGGAACGATCTGCTAAGTCTTTTGATTGCTACGCTCTTGTAGCAATCCACTTTCCAATCTTTTGAGTCCTTCAGCAGATGTGTATTTCAGCATTTAGATCTTGACTGCTGATTGCTATTCTCTTCTAGCAATCTCCTGAGCATTAGCAAATGCTAAGTCCTGTAGCATTTTGCTATCTTATTTGCTTCCGACTAGCAGTCTCTTATTTAGCATATGATTGCTAACGCCTTAGCAATCAATCTTCTTAGCACTTGACCGCTATCATCTCTAATAGTCATTCTCGTCTGCTGATATCTCTAGCAGCTACCATCTGCTGAGAACTCTTCTAGCATTTCGAAGTTGCTTGAATTCTGATTTTCTTCGTTCCATTAGCTGAATCCTTCAGCAATCTTCTCAAGCACTTCCTAATTATTACAACTCGATATTTTTCCTAAATAGGACATTACATAAGAGTTTCTAGACTATGCTAGAATTCACCAGTGATCGATCAATCTAGCTAATGCTTTGATTCAACAAAACCTTTTATAATTTGATCCTAAGGGAGGAATTCACGTATAATTCCCAATAGTTTCCGTGTGTACCAATATAAAAGCTAAACCACTAACACTCAAAAAATACAAATCCTTAAGGCTCAACCTACCTTAAAAAATGTCTTCCCCCTCAATAGGAGAATATTTCTTGATTAAAAATAGTAGCGGAAAATAACTTGTTGATTACACTAGAACGTGTAAATTCAGCAAAAAATAATAAGAAATGATTGAGATAATGAGTAGTTGTCTTCAAACTTGATGAAAATTCTCCATTAAAATATGAAAATGAGTACACTGGAAATCAAAAGAATGTCAAAAAGTTACAAGAAGGAGAAATACAAGAGCTAAGAAGGATTACTTCTTCTTTGATAAGTCTTAGATGCGCTTTGCAATCTTAGTAATCCTCCGAAGCTCTTCTTCTCTTTGCTTGCGTTCAACTTCTTCCTTCTCTTGTCTAGCCTTCTTTTCAGCTTCCCCCTTTTCCGCTCTCTCTAGTTCATCCTTTTGACACTTCTCTCTCTCCTCCCCCCTTTTGACAACATCTAGGAGGGAAGTGACCGTAGTGGACAGGCATTATAAATTGGACTTGGTTTCTTGATTCTCACACCTGATCTCCGAAAGCTGACTGTTGAAGTGTTGCTGGATGTTGGCAATTGATTTATCAATGTACGCAAGAATGCCAGATGCTCCAACTTGGAGTGGAATGTATGAAGTTAGTTGGGCCTGTGTTGGTCCCCGATCAGAGTATCTATAGTTGCAACGGAATATTTTATGATGTCTTGCACTTATCTTTCTATGGTCACAATTTAGCAAGTGTTAATCAAATGTGTTTAAGCTCAAATATTTGTTAGGTTTATTGCAGATTATACTTCAACCCTTGGTGTGTTGAGTTTTAAAATACACAATACGTAATGAAATAAAAAAAATAAGTGAACACGAGATTTATAGTGGTTCGAACAAATGTTCTATGTCCACTCTTCAGTCCTCCAGACTGAAAATTTACTAATGATTGATTACAAGGCCAGACTTGATCTCTAACATTGAGCAGCTCCTTCATCTGGTTAGCACGCACCTTCAAGTGCCTCGGTCTTCAATCTTCATTTTGACACTCCTTAGAGTGAGTACAAACCTCCCTTCTCCTCGGACGTCGACCTCGGAATTTTTATAGTTCTTCCCAAAACTTTTCCTTGTTTGGCAGTAGCCCGTGATAATCACTTCTTGCAGAGCAAGGTGACTGCTAGATTCTTTCTAAGATAGAAAAATTCCAAAAATTAACCTAAGAAGAAACTTAAAAGGTCTCGAGCTTTAAATATGAAAGCTTATACAAAGCCTCGATCAGATATATGCTCGAATGTGAGTTTGCGTGGGATTGAAAGTATTATGGTCTCTCTAATTTCTCTATTGTGAATTTCCAAGAACCATTCAAACCTATTTCCATATCACCTATTTATAGGTGAAGATTCAAACGACTGTTTGAATCGTATCCGTTAGAGACATAGTGTCTGCTCGCCAATCTCCATTCTTTTCCTGCGAAGCACAGAGACTTTGCAGGTCTCCTCCATCTCTGATTGGCGATCTCGTTGTCTTAGTTGTCTCATAACGATTCTCTTAGTTTGGATCTGGAAACCTTCATTTTGTCTGTTGATCATCCCTTTCTCTGATTCGTCGGGTTTCCTTGTGATTTGGATCCTTATGATTCACGACTTTGTATTGTGTGTTGATTGCTGTTATGCGTTTGCTGACAGTTGTTAGTCTGCTAATATCTCAGCAGTCTTGCTGAAATTCAGCAACAACTTGCTTTACTTCTTTAGCATTCCTTTGAGTGCTTCCAACATTCTTCATGTGTTTGCTAGCCTTTCGATGTCTGCTAGCGTCTTTAGCAATCTCCTTATATGTTGATTCCTTCAGCATTCTTCGATCCTTCCTTCTAGTTCTATTACAACTCGAGTAAATGTATCATATACTAGACTTTTTACAATTTTGACTTGATTCTAAGTTGCTAGAAACTAGATTGACTATGCTTTGATGCACCAAAACCAAGATAAATACAATTGAGACCAAGGGGTTATAAAGTTTCTAACAATATTCTTAACAGCTTGAGAAGTAGTAGGTTGGAATTTCAAGGGACTATTATTAGTTTCTTGAACTATTGGGATGCTTTCGAACGGAGTGGGGTTTGGAATAAACTTCACTAAAGCTTGTGAAACTTCTTGTTCTTAATCAACTTCCTCATCCTCTCATCTTCAATCCTCATTCTCTCCACTTTCTTGAGTCTTCTTTCTTCTTTAAAGTGAGACGCATGTCTCTTGGCAATGATCAGTTGCTTGGCATTCATATATGCTTCATTAATTACATGTTCAAGCTGGCGGATTTTTTCAATCAACTTTACCACCCGGGCTGTTGTCTCGACCAATACATGCACCTCTTGAGCAACTTCAACAACAACCAATTTATTCAACACATAGAGGATTTCGGGGGATGATGGTGGTTGCATGGATAGACAGATGCCACTTCTATTATTACAAAGATTGCAATCAGACTCCTCCACCACATCATCATATTCCGCATCAGCAAACAAGATCAGAGAGGATGAGGTTTTTATAGAAGATGGAGGTCTTGGAATGAAATCAGCTGGTGGCACTCCATCCTCACCGGTTCCAAATCTGTATTGGCGGATCAGCACAAGTCTCCGAATGATCGCCTCCAAGGTCATCATTCTCCTATGGATCTGACCTTTCTATATGTAAGCCCAATCTCCTTCATTGATTGCACGATGACGTAATCTTCATAAGACAATTCAAGATGTGTGATGTCATGTCGCCTCCAACGGATGAATTCTCTCATGAGTTGGAGATAAACACGAGGAGAGATGTCATCCGAGTGAGTATCAAAGATATCGGCATATTAGGTCCTCAACATCTACTCGGATTTGCCTCCTAATTCTCAAGGAGATTTCCCCACGGATTTTGAAAAATACAAATTTTAAAAAAATACAATAGACTAGTCTATTACAATTTTTTCTATCAAATCTAATCACGGATTTTCTCTTGATTTTACAAAAACAATTTAATCCAAACATGGATAAACCATGGCGGATTAAATTGTACGCGTTGCCACGAGGAACAAACCAAACCATCCACAGGAATAAAAATTCATACATGCATAAATCGAATAAATTGATCATCCAACAAAGCCATGAAAAGGAAACCTGGCTCTGATACCAATTGTAGGGATTTCATGGCGAACCGAACCGCCAAATCCAAATTAACCCGGATCGTTCATGGATGTTGAGAACAATTGTCAAATGAAAAACCCTAGCATGCTCCTATGAATTCAATGCGGTGGATTTTGAGTTTACATTAACTCCATAGAGTCTGATCCGATCTTTCGCGTTTGAATTCCAATCCCTTGATTCAACCACACGAATTAATTAAATATGCGGAATAAGAAATTAGCAACATATCTAATTTCAAGATTTGATAAATAAAGAGAGAATATGTTCTCCAGATTAGATCTTCAGATATGTATCCCAATGTTGCTCAATCTTGCTACTGGCGAGGATTCCACAGGATTGTGAATGTGTAAACCGGAGTCGAATTTCTTCTCCTCCCAGACATACAGGATGCGTCGCCCACTCTCTCTCTCAGATCTAAGGTTTATGTATATTTTAACTGTTGAACTAAACTAGGGTTTGAGAGAGAAAACTATTTATAGACTTAGGGTTGCAAACCCTAATGAGCTACTGGGATCCATTCAGCATTTTTAATTGGCCAGACATGGAACCTAATGCAAATAATAAAGTGGGCAAATGAATTAATTAATTCTCATGTCCACAACCCAGGACACAATTAATTAATTATTATTAATTCTTTTTCACCACAAAATTAATACTGACCTACCCCTTTATTACCACGTCATGAGAACGGGTTACATTTACTTGAGAATTCCCATATTTAGGGTTACTGGACATTCATTAATTTATTGGAGCTTCTGACAAGCTTCCACGATTAATTAATTTCTTAATTCCTGAGCAGTACCACTCAAGCCTTATCACTCGTGCTTGAACTTAATCAGCCTGCAGGACTTTAGCACGATGAATGTTATTGAGCTCCTCAGGGAATGTCCCCATCCTATTACTCGGATATGGTAATACACAAACTGCTGTTACCTAATATACAAGTATACGAGCACGTTACTCAGGCTCTCCACCATGACAAGTCAAAGCAACACTCAACCCGTGCATACCCCTAAACCTTGACTCAGTCAAGATCGAGATCTTGTATTCTCTGATGTCAAACAGTAGAATACATCTCTGTGTGGTCCGATCAATACGCAACCGCACGTACCAGCATATCTAGTAATCAAGACAGATTACTTTGTTTCGACTATGCTGCAGCCTATACCGACAGACTTATCCTCATACGATGTCTCGGTTGTGATAATAATTATATCTCACTAGGTCAAGTGATCACACTATCTTCTGTGATCAACAACACGCAGTACGATCGTCCTTATCGGTGAGATAAGAAGATACCATTGTTTCTCGCATGTAAGTTTGTTTAACAAATAGGAAATAATGCTGAATGTATAGTCATCGTAATAAAAGCTTTTTGTATACAAAACCCAACACATCTGTGATCTAAAGTTTTCATCTCTCACTTGATATATGATAAGATCGAAAATTAATCACTTGTTCTTATGTTTTATAATGTTTCCTTTATGTTTTATTTAGTTTTTCTTTTACTTTATTTGCATGAGTCAATTTAGAGAGGTATTATGCTTATAGTACATTGTTTTTTAGGTTTATGAGTTTATACATGTGAAAGGAGCAAGAGGAGACCAAATTATTATAAAAAAGTACTTTGTTTTGATCGATGTAGATAACGTCGAGCGACGCGTGATTTTGAGCGATATCGACCGACGCAACCCATGGAGGTTGACATAAGGGGTTCTGGAAAGTATTTCTGGAAGAATGTGCACAAGACAGAATAGAGATAAAGAGATAGAGATATATAGATATTTGGATTGAGATATATATCAAATCTAATTCTTGTCTTTGTCTTTTTCGACCATATTTTACGTCCCTACACTACTATAAAATTAAATGCCCCTGTCTAGGTCTAGAACTCAGTTTTAATACATAGTTTTAGTTTTAGTTTTAGTTTTTAGTTAAGCTTAGAACTCAGTTTTTATTCTAGCATTAGTTTAGTTTTATTTTTTGTACTTTGGAGAAGAGACGAAATTAAAATTAACAACTCTGACTAAGTCCTTTATCCCTTTTACTTTTATACAATTTTATTTTATTTTTTCAATTCAAGTATAAATAGCTTAATCCCTAGTAGATTCTGGAGTTTGTAGCAATTATCTTGGATGCATGTTTTATGTTGAATTAATTTATTTACTTTCTTGCTGATGGTATATTATTCTTGGTTTAATCTCAATCTAAATTATTTTAGACCGCTAAGAGATAATAACTTTTGATTGCAAGTTACTAAATTGAGAATGAGAGAAGATAATTAATATCACGAATAGGAATTTCATAATATGATTAGTCAATTGTCCGACCAAAAAGTAATTGATTGTAGGGAATCGAATCTAATGTTTTAATGTGATTGATTAATTTGTAATCTTGAGACCAATAGGAGATAGTTACTTTTTAATAATCTAAGCTATATTTGTTTGACCAAGGAAGTTATAACACTTATCTAATATCTCACATTTTGCAAAATTTAAAATAATTGATTTAGTTGTCGAATGTTATCCATAATCCAAGTTCAATCCCAGGATCTATTTTAATATTTTTGTAGAATCAAATCCCTTTGAACAATAGTACCTGGTATTCCTGGAAATCTTCCTCGATTAAAGTACAAAGCCTTTCCATCGTAGCAGCTATGTTTATTTCTGAACTGGCATTGTTGCTGCTTTGGATAAGACCTCCAATGTGATTGCTCAACATTGGATAATCTCCAACTATTTTGATGATAGTTGGATAGCCTCCCATCTATGTCCCGATGATGGGGAGACCTCAAATTATCCTTATGATAATTGGGAAAACCAACTGACATCTTAACTGACTGTCTAGCCAGTTTAGGTCGAGAGACAACATGTCTCTCTCTTGTCAGTTGTCCTTAAGGAAAGTTTTAACACTTGTCCTTAGGGGGTACTATCTTCGAGTATGTTTTCATGGGAAAGACAATTATTTTCACTCAAATCTTCTCTTGAGCTTTTAAGAGATGAAATAATTTTACTTTGCTCAAGGTTTTCGTGTTTCAAGGTGTTCAACTCTTCTTACTATTTTTTAAAATTAGTCCTAAGAGTTGAGTTTTCCTCACCAAGATTATGAAAATCTTTCAAAATAGATTGAACTTTAAATTAGCGCAGCAGTTAAAATTTGTTCCGCTCGTTTTGTTTTGCTTAAAATCATTTATGTAGATATAAAAGCTCTGCAAATCAAGCAAGATGGATCTGGTCCACTTGTAGACTCGAAACACTTAGTCGTGTTTAAACTCATATATGTAGATATAAAAGCTCTGCAAATCAAGAAAGATGAATATGTTCCCCTTGTAGACTCAAAACAGTTAGTCGTGTAGCACGACTAAGTGTTTTGAGTCTACAAGTGGACCAGATCCATCTTGTTGTGTGTTGAGGGTCGAATTGTAATGAATACGGAGCCCCAAGAACCTTACGACATAAAAAAGGCAGATAGATGCAATATTGGATAAGTTAAATACAAGAATAAACTCGGAGTCAATAGCTGCCAAAAAGGGCAAGCATCTTCAGGCTACAAGAATAGAAATTTAAACTCTATCACTCTTAAAGAGTTATTATGATGAATCTAAAACCAAATTTTCATGCGATGCCTCTAGATGCCCAGAATCGGTGTATGCACATGGATTTTATAGGTGGTGGCTAGGTTTAGGGTTTCCACAATCTTCGTCGAGTAGTTGAGGGGCGTCTTCCAGGAAAATTGGGGTGGTTCGGCCACATAGTGATTGCATCTTCCGAGAGACTTGTGGACTATCCGTTAATCCTCTTCAACCGCCAGGCAGCCGTTGGGGCAGGTCGTTGCATGCCTATCGAGCCCCCCTCCCTAGTGATCGGACTGCTTTTATCTTGGTCGGACTACATTTCGATCTATTGGACTGCTTTTTAGCTAGCCAGACTTCTTTGGCGGTGGGCTTTGGACTTTGCGAACTGGGCTGCTGCAACCTGGTGGGCTGGCATTGCTTCTGTTCCTTCGTTGAAGTCAATGTGGCCGCATAACGAACCTCTTAATGGGCCGAACTCAGGTCGGACCCCAACAATATCCCCTTCGGCTTGGCGGGGCATGTCTGGCGGGACCCGGCAAGTCGAATATATTAATAGAACCCGTATTGAGTGCTCGCCATGATCCGACGGAGTGTGGTTATCCTAGAATGTGGCCCTTCGGACTTCCTCGTGGGTCGTCCTAAATTATCGGGGTGTTCGTGAGCACCTGCCGGTTCAGAGGACCAGTCCTTACGGGGGGTGGTCCTCATCCGCACAGCCCCGGGAAGCTGCTGCGGATACCGTTACTGTAGGCCCGAAACTGCAGCGTTAGGTAAGGACAGTTAGGGATCCATCCCATTTTGAGATATGGCCATCTGGTGAGCCCCGGCGAACTCATTGGATTCGTGAGATGGGGTCTTATGATATTTTCAAAGCGCTTTAGAGTGCTTATATAGATCAAATTTGCTGAGCTGACTAGGATGGCCCGTGCGGGGCGTAGATAGACTAGGTATCGAACCGCATATTGGAGGTTTGGTTTTGTCGAGCTACCTTTTGCGAGGTGCTTTCAAATTTTAGGCGACAAACTTCAGTGGCAGTTGCGTAATATTCACAAAAAGCGGGGGTAGTTTTGAGTAGTTGAAGGGGCGCCACGTTATAAACGTCGCTTGAACGCACGGGTCCCCTCACTTTTCCCAATAATCTTTTCCCCTCTCCTCTCTCTCTCCTGCATGCAATTTTTGGCGAGCAGTTACCTTACTCCGATCAAGCCCCAAGAGCCATAGTTGATCGTCTTTCCTCGTTTTTTATTCTGTATTCCCCATTGTTTCTACACTTTTGGTGATTAATTGATTTGGACCGAGGGGTTTTTGGTGGTGGACTTGGTGGTGTTTGTTGGAGAGTAGGGCTGACCGGGGCTCGATCTCCCCATTTTCTTCTTTCTTTAGATTAATCATTTTTTCAAGATTTGTCTTCTCTTTGTTTTATGATGAGTTCTTCTGGATCCGATTCCCAAAATCGGGAGGGTTTAGGGTTTCACCCCGTTGCCCCCTCATGATTTTAGCGCAGATTTCACTGGCCCTGATTGGAGCCTACTCCTTCAGGGTCCTGAGAAGCTGGGCCCGAGTGGCGCCATCGACATCATTATCGAGAGTTTAGACTCTAATTCTCGCGATAATAGGGTGCTATTGGAGGCCTTTCAAGGGTTAGAGCAAGCTTTCGGCGGTATGGAGGCCAGTGGATTGGGCCGGGGTGCTACGGAGGCGGCCCCTGCGGAGCCCGAGGTGGTAGGGGAGTATGTTCTCCCTTCTGATTGGAGAAGTCACAGGGTTCTGGGGGCCACGTCGACGGTGTCTCGGGACACAATGAAGACATTGGTCGTTTCAGTCCCCTATCAGGGGGTGAAGTACTCGATCCCCCGGTCCACTAATAAATGTTTCGACCCGCCGCCTGGCTTCGTGGTGTTCTATACGGCGGCGATGGAGATTGGTGTGGGCCTGCCCATTCATCCATTCTTCAGCGAGGTGTTGGGTTCATACAACCTTTCTCCATTTCAGCTTTCCCTGAACGGGTGGTGTCACTTGGTCGGGGTGCTATTTATATGGCTCAACCTAGGCCTGGGCCTCCCCACGTTTTGCGAGTGGCACCACATGTACCGAATTAACCAGAGCCCTGACAAGCACTACTTCTATTTCACGAGGTGGTCCGGCAGAAAGTTGACATTGATCAAGAAGCTCCCATCGAACTTCCCAGGGTGGTGGCCTACGTTGTTTTACCTTCAGCTCAATGCGACTGCCCCAGAGTTTCTCCGTCATAGGGGGAATCCGATCAGTGGGTTGCCCTTCTCAGAATATTGGTTCGATTGCTTTGTACCGCGATGCTGATCGTTTTTCTTTTTCTTTTTTGTGTTCTATTTCAAGTACCCCTCGGACAATCTAGATTGAAACCGATCAGGCCCGGGTGGATACGGCCTAGGCTGTCTCGGAGAATGATCGTAGGTGGTTCATGGTCCAGAACAGGAGATCAGTCACGACCAAGTCCGTCTACGACGTAGAGCTTTGGGCCACATCCATCACCGAACTGATGACTAGATCTCGCCGCCCGCAGGTGTCCGTATAGCAGGTCGCACAGGCCCTGCATGAAAAAAGAGGGAGCAAGACGAGGAGGAGGCTCGTCGACGCGCCCAAAACCCCTTAAAGCGCCCCCATGTTGACACCGATCTCCCTCCACCACCTCCTCCTCCTCCGCTGCTGCCCATGGACCCTGTACCGATGAGGGTGGATACAAATTGACCGCCGACCCACTCAGAGGTCTCGCCCGGGGTGACGACCGGGAGAAGGAGGAGAGGGAATCCGACCGGACAAAGCACCAATGTCATCGACATTCTCGGAAACGTGAGGCGCGACTGGACGATCCGGGCAAGGCCGTAATGACTACTTCGGCTCCCTCGGACTCAGTGGTCGACCCGTTCCTAACCTGCACGCGCAGGCTTCTCTCGGACCCTACCTTCGTCGACCAGTCCGGGCTGGTCCTCGCGCGTCTAGCGCGATACGAGCTCCGCTAGCTTCAAGTACGTATTTGAGTTTCACACTGTTAAGTCCAATTTGCGTTTAGCTAACTCCTTGTATGTTTTTGTAGGCTCGTATAGAGTTTGATTCTATCCACCGGGAGCTTGTCGTCTTCCACGAGCAGTGTTCTGAGGAGATCTACCGGCTCCGCCAGGAGTCAGAGTCCTCCAAAAAGTACGTGGATAGTCTGAACTAGGGGCGACAATCTCAAACCCGACACGACAACCCGATACGAAAAAAATGGGTTGGGTCAACCCATTTAATTTTCGAGTCAACCTGTCCAACCCATTTAATTTTCGGGTCGGGTTCGGGTCAATCTCGGGTTGACCCGCGAACTCATTTGACCCACCAATAATATTAATTATTAAGATTATTATTTATAAAATATAATTTAATAAAAATTTAATAAACAAAATATAGCCTAAAACAAATTTTTTTAAATAGTTAACACAACTTTTTAATTTTTAAAATAATTAAACAGGTCATTTCGGGTCAGTTTCGGGTCAACACGAAAATAAATAGGTCGGGCTTGGGTTGAGATTTCTGACCCGCGAAAATCTACGGATCGAGTTCGGGTTGGCGTGTCAGTTGTTATTAGCAGGTCACAACCCGACCCGCCAACCTGAACCCGACCCATTTTCCACCCCTAGTCTGAACGAGAAGCTCAGTGCGGCGGACGACACGGTCACTGTGAAAGGCGCAGAAGGCAGGGCGCGAGGTCGCGGCTACTCAGGCAGAACTGATGGATCTTCGCTGGAAGGCTTCCAAAGCGCAGGCCGATATCGACCAGCTGATGAAGGACCTGAAAGTGCGGAATGATCAGCTCCTCTCCTACGATGCCCAGCTCAAGTCTTAGCGGGAGAGTTATTTAGCCGAGGTCCAGAGATATGAGGACCGGATTGCTCGGCTGCAGACTGGTGAGGGTCTGGACTTCGGCGCACTCATCACTTTGCCTTACTTCGCTGAGACTTACGAGGTACTTTACAAGTCTCTTCCTTCATCTTTTAGACGTTTTCTTCCGACCCCGTCTAACATCTTCACAGACGCTTGTTGAACAGGTAGAAAGCGAGGTCCGGGGGAGGATTGCCACCAAGTACCCGGACCTCGACTTAAGCATCCTCGACGAGCCCGAGCTGGAAGAGGAGAAGGAGGAGCTGGAGAAGGAGCATGAGCAGGAGCAGCTCAACCAGCAAGAGTCCGAGCGGCAGCAGGAGCCGCTGCAAGACTCCGCTCGTGCCGACCAGACTTCGATCGGCAGCCCAAAGCTGAATGAGCCTATTTTCGGTCCGGATCCTGACCCAAAAGCCAGCTCTGGCCCGACCCCTAATCAGGATGTCGCCGCCTCTTGAACGGCCTGCTCTTATGAATCTTTTTCCTATTATCTGTTTCAAACAATTTACTGCTTTCCTTTTATTACGTTGCTTCGCTTTTCTTTTATAATGTACCATTTAATTTTGCAAGTTGTGCATCTGTTATTTTGGTACTGTCGTGGGATTATTCTTGCATGGTAGGACGTAGTTTCTTCAGATTTATTTGAACTATATCAAGGGCCGTATTAGTCATTCTGCGAAACAGTCACGGGGAGAGTGGGCGACGCCTCTCCGATGCTTAAGTCAATATCAATTTTAACGAATTAAGTGGATTTGAACGAGTAAAATAAGTTAGAAAATGTTTATCTGTTTGGCGAGGTGGTATCCGCACTGTTTTGAGTGTTGGTGAACCAATTTGGGAGTCTGCTCTTTCTTGTAAAATAATAGTGAGGGGTTGGGCGATGCCGAAGCATCGCTCCTCCGATGCTCAAGTTAGTAATGGTTCGGTGAGAAAATAATGAATACATATATAAAGGAAAAGTGTAGTCATGACGTATCTGGGAGATCGAGTTCGTTGATCTCGCTTTTTCAGAAAGTATTACTTCTTCAGGTGCTTTATATTCCAACTATTCACACCATCGTGGTCTTCTAGGTGGTAGGCGCCTCGACCCACTACACTAGTGACTTTGTACGGTCCTTCCCAACTTGGCGTGAGCTTTCCTCGGCTTTTGTCTTTTGTGTTCTGAAAGACCCTTCTGAGTACCCAATCTCCCTCTTTGAAGGTTCGCATGCATAGCTTTTTGTTGAAGAACTTCTCGTTCTGCTTTCTTCTTTGGGCCATGTTTAACAGAGCACGATCTCTTTGTTCATCAATAAACTCCCGACTTTTCAGTAGCTTGGCGTTGTTTCCTTCTTCCTCACATATTTGTATACGCAGACTCCCGGCTCGCACCTCAGCTGGAATAACGACCTCCTCTCAATATGCAAGAGCAAAGGGCGAGCTTTCTGTCTAGGTTCTAGGTGTAGTTCGATAAGCCCGAGGACTCCGGACAACTCTTCAACCCACTTTGATTAATGATTGTCGAGTCTCTTTTTCATTGTGGCAATTATTATTTTATTGGTTGTCTCTGCCTGACCATTTGCCTCGGGATATCTTAGTGTAGAGAAAACGAATTTGATGTTGTATTGATCGCAGAATTCTTGTACTTTTCAACCTGTGAATTGCGTACCGTTGTCTGTCCGGATTTCTTTTGGCACTCCGAATCTGCACAGGATGTGTGTCCACAGGAACTTGATAACCTCCTGCTCTCTGATATTAGCGAACGCCTCAGCCTCAACCCACTTCGTGAAGTAGCTCGTTGCTAAAAGGAGGTATTCCTTTTGCTCGACCCCCTATGGGAGCTTTTGTTGGGTTTTGTATAAAGAAAGGATTTATTACAATGAGTATACAATTGACTTCTCTCCTATCTGTTAAACAAACTTACATGCACATAACAATGGTATCCTCTTCTCTCACCGATAGGGACGATCATACGGCGTGTTGTAGATCGCAGAAGACAGTATGATCACTTGATATAGTGAGACATAAATATTATCACAATCGAGACAGCATTAAGGATACGTCTGTCCGGATGGCTGCAGCATAGTCGAAAGAAGTAATCTGTCTTGGTTACTTGATACACTGGTACGAAAGGGCAGCGTATTGATAGGACCACATTGAGATGTATTTCTTTGTCTGACATCAGTGAATACAAGATCTCGTTCTTGATTGAGTGCAAACCCTAACGAAGGTTCAGGAGTATACACGGGTTGACTGTAGCTTTGATTTGCCATGGTGGAGAGCTATGGCAAATCAATATTTATTAATTAATTGTGTCCTGGGTTGTGGACATGGGAATTAATTAATTCATAGACCCACTTTATTATTTACATTAGGTCCCAGGTATGGCCCAATTATATATGCTGAAAGGAGCCCAATAGCTCATTAGGGTTAAAACCCTAGGTCTATAAATAGACATCTCTCTCTCAGAAACCCTAGCCATTTTTTGATAATTCAAATCAGTTGAACCCTTGGGCAGAGAGAGAGGGGCGACGCACACTGTGTGTAGATGGAGGAGAATTTTGATTCTGGCCTACACATCACAGATCTGTGGAATCCTCACCAGTAGCAGATCTGAGCAGCATTGGGATACAGATCTGAAGATCTAATCTGGAGAACAAGAATTATTTCTTTTGTTTTTCTTTATTTCAATTAAATCTAGAAATTGGTTTTGCTAAGTTCTATTTCCGCAGATTTAATTGAATCGCGTGGTTGAATTGAAAGTTTGATATTCAAATGCAAAAGATCGGATCAGACACTACGGAATAACGGTGATCCCTTTATCCACGCATTAAATTCATAGGAGCGTGCTAGGGTTTGATGAATTGCCTATCGTATTCAACATCCATGATTGGTCCTGTTCATTTGGATTTGGTGATTTGGTTCACGAAATATCCCTACAATTGGTATCAGTGCCAGGTTCCTGATTCATGGCTCTGTTGAATGCGATATATTCATTATGCATGTATGAATTTTTATTGTCGTGGATTGTTTTTGTTCCTCGTGGAAACCCGTTTGATTTAACCCAAGGTGGTTTATCCGTGTTTGGATTAAATCTTCTTTGTAAAATCGCGAGAAAATCCGTAATTAGACTTGATAGGAAAAGTTGTAATAGTTTAGCTTTTGTAATTTTTATTTTAAAATCTCTAAACGGGATGGGACGAAGAACAAGACAGAGACCGGCGGGACGAGGGTGACGCTCATGGCGGCGGCAGGCGGCCGCGCGCAAGTGGTCAGGGTGATTGGCGGCAGCGGCGGGCGGTGCCCACGGTGGCAGCTGGGCTGCTCCCGCGTGCGGCCGCAGGCGGCAGCCTGGTTGCGCGAACGTGCGGCTACAGACAGGGCTGCGGCAGCAGGCGGCGCATGCGCTGATGCGCGACGCGTGCGTGGGCTACTGCGGCGGCTGTTGCGGCGGCGGTGGCTGTCATCGACGGTTGCTATCCCTGTGGCGGTGGTTCGTGTTTTGGCGGTTGGCCCAATTCGATGTAAACCCTAGTGTTTGCAGTTGAATTGTGGGGCCAATTTTCAAATCACAAAACCCTAGATGCCAAAAGATTTGGTGGTTGAAGATTTCAAGGCCTTGAAGATTTGGAAAAAGATTTGGAGTAATCCAAGAATATTTAATTTTCCAATTTTCTAATAGATAGGATTTATTTCCTTTTTATTATTTTTTGTGGGGCCACGAGGAATTTTTGTTTGTTTTAATTGTCCTCGTATGATATGTGATTTATTAATTGCGCAATAAGCATGTGTAGATAATAGGAAAAATATGATTTACTGCTTTTATTATTTACAGCTTTACAAGCATGCTTATGTGATTAATTTCTTGTTGGATTATATTTTGGGAATTTTTGGGCTTGTTTAATTACATGCAAAAATTTGGAAAATATAATGACAATGAAATTATCTGTGTGCGCATTTAAGAAACCTTTTTGAATTAAAAATACTAAGCGGATTTTTAAAAAAATCAATGGACCTCCACAAAGCGGTCGTAGGCTGTAAGTGCATCTCTCGTCTTAGTAAACATCTATGAGTGTAGCTTGTTAATTCTCGGAGGTGCATGGGTTGTAGTTGTTGTGATTTCTAGACAAACAATTTTAATCATGTGAATAGTGGGAGTAGGGCTGTAAATGAACCAAACTGTTCGTGAGCTACTCGGATCTCGACTCGATAAAAGCTCGTTTGAGTTCGTTTAATAAAGCTCGTTTATTAAATGAACCAAACTTGAGCATCATAGTATTTAACTCGTGAGCTCGTGAGCAGGCTCGTTAGCTAAAATTAGTAAGAAATATAAAATAATTACTTTTATAAAAATAATATTTTTATGAATTAAGAGTTAACAATAATGATAAATCTATCTAATAATGAGAAAAATTTAGAATTTGAGCATGAATATGATATTTTTTTTTTGGAATAAATAACATTTTCTTCAAAATAATAATGAAAATCTTAAATATATTCTAAATTTAGAAAGATCATTTAGGCTCGATAAAAGCTCGATAACGTTTGTGAACATCAAAGTATTCGATAAAAAAGCTCGAAGCTCAACTCAAAACTAAACGAGTCAAACTTGAGCACGACACTACTCGACTCGACTCGGTTCGATTACACCCCTAAGTGGGAGGGTTTTGCGTAAATGTCTACGAGTGTAGCTTGTGTAGATCTCTTTCATAAGTATTTTAGGATTAATTTAAATTTTAGATAACAAAGGCTTTAAGGGCTGTGCGGTATGGTTGCGTTCCATGCTAAACTGTCTCTTCTGGCTGGAGTTAGAGTTGTGGTTAATCGCTTAGAAGAATCTGAGGATATAATGCAGTTGCTTCTTCCTTGTTCTTGAGAGATGTATTGGTCTAAGTTTTATCACTAATTATTAATTTCTAGTGTCTAAAGGTTCCTGACATGGTATGAAATTAAAGTAATGGGGCTTAAAACCAGCAATTCAGGTTGAGGGTGACATCGTAAACATCTACGAGTGTAGCTTGCGGTGGGAACTCTTGGGCTATTAGTGAAAAACATGTGTGCTCGATTTATGAAAAGGTTTTCAATGCATTTGTTTTCGAAGTTCTGCATGTATGTTCTTATTTAGGATTATTTATTGCTTCAGATATGTCTATGTCTACTATTGATCATATTCTTGCTCTCAATCCTTTAACTGGTCCAAACTTTCCTGAGTGGAGATACTGCATTGAGTATATCCTCCTAACTAAGCAACACATGTTTGTTCTTACTATGCTGCCACTTGCCCCACATTACCATAAAGCCTCTAGACGTGAGAAGGAATTGTATGACAGATGGGTGGTATCTGAATATTTTACTTACAAGTTAATCTCGGATAACCTGTCTAGAGAATTGAAGCTCAAGTACATGGGCTATTGTAGCTCTTTTGCGATCTGGATAGACTTAGTGGCTACATATGGCGAAGTGGAATGGACTGTCAGCTGTGATCTCATGAAAGACCTTGTCTGTAAGAGAATGGCTGATGGTAGTTCAATGACATTATATGTGATGATGATGGATAACACCATGAATCGGTTCACACATACAAGTGGATGTATCAGTGATCGGGCTAAGATCGATATAATTCTGAACTCATTATCGCTTTCATTCTATGACTTCAAGAAGGATGTAGCTAAGAGAAGCGAGTACTCTTTCAAAGAGTTGCTTACTGATCTCTTGGAAGAACAGTCTTTCGTACCTTCATGGGATTCTTAGTTATTAGATCTTGAGCACAGCTTGAGCACATTGAAAGATGTGATTCATACTGAGTGCAAGAATATGATTGACAGAAAACATGAGAAGAGATCAAATGAGATGAAGAGGGTTGGTGCACTTCAAGTAAGAACGCATGCGGAAGCAAGGGACAAGGTATGTCATTTGCATTTGTAACGAAAACATGTTTAGCATCGGTTTCTACTCATTCGTAGGTAGTGGATACTGAAGCTACTGATCATATTTGTTACATTTTGCAGGGGTTCACACCAAGGAATGTGCTGAAGAATGACGAGGTTACCATCTTAATAGGGAACGCAACACAAGTGAGTGCGGCTGCCATTGGAGATTTCACCTTGTACTTTGATGCATCTGTTTTGACTTTGAGAGACATTTTATGTGTGCCGGATTTTTGGCGGAACCTTATTTCAGTTTCCAAACTTTATGTTGATGGATATTCAGTTATTTTTTATAGTGGTGTTTCTATCATAGGTAATAACGGTGTTATGTTTTGTGGAATGCTGAATAACTCTCTCTATGTTATTAATTGTAATCATAAGTCTTCCGCAAGTATTGCATGTAACACATCCGTAATTGATAATCCTAGAAAGATAAAACTTACTTCTTCTGACAAGGATCTTACATATCACTAGCACTTGAGACTGGGTCACATCAGCTTGAAGCGGATTCAGAGACTTGCGGATGACGGTACATTATGACTTATGTGGGCCCATGTCCACTCAAGCTCGTGGAGGGTATGAGTATTTCGTCACTTTCATTGACGACTACTCAAGATACGGATACGTTTACCTGCTTCGCTACAAGTCTGAATGCTTTGAGAAATTCAAAGAGTTCAAGGCTGAGGTAGAAAAGAAGGTCCGGAAAACTATCAAGTCACTGCGATCTGACCGCGGTGGCGAATACCTCGGTAATGAGTTCCTGCAGTATTTGTCAGATCACGGGATTACATCCCGGTGGACTGCACCGGGTACTCCCCAGCAAAACTATGTAGCTGAATGAAGAAATAGAACTCTTTTTGAGATGGTAAGATCAATGATGAGATATACAAGCTTACCCATTTCGTTTTGAGGATATTCATTGGAAACAACGTCTTACATTTTGAATGTGATGCCTTCTAAATCAGTTCCTAAGACACCTGCTGAGCTCTTTCTTGGTCGCAAACCAAGTTTGTGCAAGTTCAGAGTATGGGGTTGTCCGACACACGTGCTGACAAAGGAACCTGATAAGTTAGAAAGTAGGTCCAAAAAAATGTTGTTTATAAGGTATCCCAGGCAAATGAAAGGTGGTTACTTTTACTATCGTGAGAGTCAGAGAGTGTTGTTAGCACCAACGCTAGATTCTTGGTGGACGAGTACATGAGAAACGACAAGTTAAGGAGTGATATCGTTCTTCAAGAAATTGAATATGAGAATGCGAATCCAAGGGAAGGGGAATGTGCAAATGTGGGTGCACCTGTGAGAGGTTCAGCACCACATGCACGTTCTTCAATGCAAGGTGGAGAACCACAAGTTGTTGCACCTACTGGTTACACAACATCGATGCCTCATCGCAGTGGGAGAGTTATATTCCAACCGAAAATGTATATGTTCGTGGGTGAGTCTTTGGACTTGAGCCCGGAAGACGGACAAGAGGACTCTGACCCACTGACTTACGAAGAGGCAGTACTGGACAAGGATGTTGAAAAACGGCAGGTTGCCATGGATTCTGAGATTTAATTTATAACCTCTATGGATGTATACCAGAAAGTTGAGTTGGCGGATGGCTTTAGAGCCATAGGGTGCAAGTGGGTATACAAGAGAAAGAAAGGGGCGGATGGAGAAATCACGGCTTTTAAAGCCAGGCTGGTGGCAAAGGGTTATAGTCAGAAAGAGGGCATTGACTATGATGAAACCTTTTCAACCGTAGCCATGCTCAAATCCATCCGGATACTCCTTGCCATAGCTGCGCATATGGACCTCGAGATCTGGCAGATGGATGTCAAAACTGCTTTTCTAAAAATTTACCTTGAAGAATGTAGGGACATCTATATGCAGCAACCCGAGGGTTACATACGCAAGGGCGAAGGACATCTTGTCTGGAAGCTTAAGAAGTCCTTGTACGGACTTAAGAAAGCTTCGAGGTCGTGGAACTTGCGTTTTAACGATGTGATTACATCTTATGGATTTTCACAGTTAGAGAACAAAAGTTGTGTTTACCGACTTTGTGTCAGTGGGAGCGTGGTTTTCCTTGCACTATATGTGGATGACATACTCCTATTTGGAAACAACGAGGGAGTGATTGCGGAAATCAAGAGCTGGTCATCAGAATATTTCTAAATGAAGATTTGGAAGAAGCTGGGTATATCATTGGGATTAAGGTCTTATGGGATTGTAAGAGAAGGATGTTAAGCTTATCTCAGGCATCCTATGTGGATACTGTGATAACCCAGTTCAGCATGAAACTCGCCAAGAAAGGCTTGCTACCATTCAGACATGGCGTTCATCTTTCTAAAGGGCAGTGTCCTGAGACACAGCGGGAGAGAGATGAGATGAGTCTTGTACCATACGCATCTGCGGTGGGTAGCCTCATGTATGAGATGCTGTGTACCAGGCCTGATATTTGTTATGTTGTTGGCATGGTAGCAAGATATCAGTCTAACCCTGGACAGACGCATTGGACTGCGGTAAAGTACATCCTCCAGTATTTGAAGAGAACTAAGAATTACTGCTTGGTTTATGAATGTGAGGATTTGTGCCCAGTGGGTTATACAAATTCGAATTTCTGAGGGGACTAGGATGAGAAGAAATCGACCTCAGGTTATGTGTTTACCTTGGGAGGTGGGGCTGTAACTTTGAGGAGTGCAAAGTAGAAATGCATTGCCGACTCCACCATGGAGGCGGGATATGTCGCCGCCTACGAAGCTTTGAAAGAAAGGGTATGGCTTCGGAACTACCTTTTAGAGTTGGGTACGATTTTGAGCTTGCCGAAGAGCATCACAATCTATTGTGATAATTCTGGTGCAATGGCAAACTCGAAGGAACCACAGACTCACAAAGCAAGCAAACACATAGAGAGGAAGTACCATATCATACGAGAAATCATATCGAGGGGCGATATGATCATCTAGAAGATTGACATTAAGGAAAACCTAGCTGATCCATTTACAAAGAGCTTGCCGCAGAAGGTTTACGAAAGACATATTCGTGGACTAGGTCTAAGGTGGATAACTACCACTGGTGGAGATTGTTGGGTTTTGTATACAGAAAGAATTTATTACAATGAGTATACAATTGACTTTTCTCCTATCTTTTAAACAAACTTACATGCACGTAACAATGGTATCCTCTTGTCTCACCGATAGGGACGATCATACGGTGTGTTGTAGATCACAGAAGACAGTATGATCACTTGACCTAGTGAGACATAAATATTATCACAGTCGAGACAACATTGAGGATACGTCTGTCCGGATGGCTGCAGCATAGTCGAAAGAAGTAATCAGTCTCGGTTACTTGATATGCTTGTACGCAAGGGTGGCGTATTAATAGGACCATATTGAGATGTATTTGTCTGTCTGACATCAACGAATACAAGATATCGTTCTTGATTGAGTCCAAACCCTAACAAAGGTTTAGGGGTATACATGGGTTAACTGTTGCTTTGATTTGCCATGGTGGAGAGCCTAAGTAACGTGCTCGTATATCCGCATCTTGGGTAGCAGCAGTTCGTGTAGTACAGCCTGAGACTGGAGTTAGGTAACCATATCCGAGTAATAGGATGGGGACATTCCCTGAGGAGCTCAATAATAATCATCGTGCCAAAATCCTACATGCTAATTAAGTTCAGGCACGAGTGATAAGGTTTGAGTGGTACTACTCAGGAAAATAAGATATTAATTAATTGTAGGTAAAGCTTGTCAGAAGCTCCGATTAATTAATGAATGTCCGGTAACCATAAATATGGGGATTCTCAGATAAATGATGCCCGTTCTCACAACGTGGTAATAAAGGGGTAGGTCAGTATTAATTCTATGGTGAAAAAAAAATTAATACTAATTAATTAATTGTGTCATGGGTTGTGGACATGAGAATTAATTAATTCATAGGCCCACTTTATTATTTGCGTTAGGTCCCAAGTCTGGCCCAATTATATATGCTGAAAGGAGCCCAATAGCCCATTAGGGTTAAAACCCTAGGTCTATAAATAGACATCTCTCTCTCAGAAACCCTAGCCACTTTTTCATAATTTAAATAAGTTGAAACCCTAGGGCAGAGAGAGAGGGGGCGGCGCACACTGTGTGTAGAGGGAGTAGAATTTCAATTCTGGCCTACACATCACGGATCTGTGGAATCCTCACCAGTTGCAGATCTGAACAGCATTGGGATACAGATCTGAAGATCTAATCTGGAGAACAAGAATTCTTTCTTTGTTTTTCTTTATTTCAATTAAATCTAGAAATTGATAGAAGCATGCTAGGGTTTGATGAATTGCCTATCGTATTCAACATCCATGATTGGTCCTGTTCATTTGGATTTGGTGATTCGGTTCACGGAAAATCCCTACAGCTTTCACACTATATCCATCCCCCAAGCCATGAAGGGCCAGGCCGTGATCGTAGCGTGGATTGGTTTTGCGTGGCTTTGATTAGTTACTTCGAAACGTTGGCATGCTTCGCAACTTCGGACGTAATTTTTTGCGTCTCTTTGAAGTGTGGGCCAGTAAAAGCCAACGGATATTACTTTGTGGGCTAGTGGTCCAGCCACTTGGTGGCTTCCGCAATATCCTTCGTGTATTTCCATGAGGACTACTTGTCCCACGGCTGGTTTGAGGCATTTCAACAGCAGTCCCTCAATCGACCGCCTGTATAATTCCTGATCATGGATTGTGTATTTAGCTGCTATTCGGGTTAATCTGATTGCCTGTATTCGGTCCTCTGGCAAGATGCCATTTGTAATATACTTTCGGATTGGCTCGATCCATGATTCTCATGTGGATATATTCTTGACTTCCACGGCCTTGGTTGCTGCTACGAGCTCTTCAGCCCATGTGATAGGGATAGGTTTACTTTGTTTTGCCTACTTCGAGGAGGCCAGATTGGCTAGTGCATCAGCCTCCGTATTTTATTCCCTTGCAATGTGTTTTATTTCGCACTCGTCAAACTCCTTTCGTACTTCTTGGGCCTTCTCGGGGTACTTCGCCAGTCTGGGCTCCTTGACTTTATATTGGTCTTCCATTTGCATGACCACCAGCTGAGAATCTCCTTGTATTTGGAGGTTTCGAACCCCCAGCTCTTTTGCAAGCTGCATTTCTCTTATAAGCGCTTCGTATTCGGCCTCATTATTCGTTGCTTTGAAGTTCAGCCTGATAGCTCTTTCAAATAGCTCCCCTCAAGGACTTCGCAGTCTTATTCCTACACCATTTCCATGCATATTGATAGCTCCGTTGACCTGGAGTATCAACGGCTCTCTCGAGGCTTTTCCAATTTCAAGACTGCTACTTCATTTTCCACGACTAGCTGAAGGCCAGCTGTGAATTTCACTATGAAGTCCGCCAATACTCGGGATTTTATCGTCGTGTGGTGTTCAAATTCAAGCCCGTAGCCACCAATTTCTACAGCCCATTTCAATAACTTGCCAGACAAACATGGTTTTGAGAATATGGTTCGAAGAGGGTAGGAGGTCACAACCTTAATATGATGTGCCTCAAAGTAGGGCCGCAGTTTTCTCGAAGCTACAATCAGGGCAAGAGCGAGCTTCTCCAATGCGGTGTATCTAGTTTCTGCATCGACCAGTAGCTTAATTGCGTAGTGCACCGGGTGCTGCTTCCTAGCGCTCTCCCACAAAGGACTGCCCCGAGCGCGTTCTCGGAAATGGATTACTAGAGTAGCAACGTCTCTGCCTGTTCGGGTTTTGATAAAAGTGGTGGGTTCGCCAGATAGTCTTTCAATTGCTCAAGCGCTTTAGCGCACTCCTCCGTCCATTCAAACTTTTTCCCCTTCCGCGAGGTTTGAAAGAACTCATGGGTGCGATAAGAGTACCTTGAGATGAACCGGCTTAGGACCGCCAACCTTCCTGTTAGTTTTAGGACCTCTTTCGGACTCCGGGGGTGTGCGATGTTTTTTGACCGCTCTGATTTGGCTGAGATCTGCCTCTATTCCTCTGCTGGTGACAATGTGCCCCAGGAATTTTTCCGAGGCGACCCCAAAGGTGCACTTCGCGGGGTTCAGCTTCATGTGGTATTAATTTAAAATGTCGAAGGCTTGTTTTAGATGGAACACGTGGTCCCAAGAGTTCTTCGATTTCACCAACATGTCATCGATGTACACCTCCATAGTCTTTCGTATGAGTGGCTCGAACATTTTATTGACCAACCTCTCATACGTCGATCCAGCGTTCTTGAGTCCGAACGACATCACTCTGTAGCAGTAAATGCCTTTGCTTGTCACAAAAGCAGTCTTCTCTTTATCCCTGGGGTGCATCAGGATCTCGTTATATCTCGAGAATGCATCCATAAAACTCAGTAGGTTGGGCCCTGCAGTTGCATCGACGACGCAGTCAATATGGGGGAGCGGGTATGGATCCCTCGGACAAGCTTTATTGAGATCGATGTAGTCTACGCACACCAAATTTTTTCCGTGTTTCTTTTTTACTACCACAACATTGGCAAGCCACGTCGGGTACTTCACTTCTTTTACCGATCCAACTTCCAGCCGTTTTTGGATTTCCTCGTTGATTGCATCATTCTTTTTTGCCGGAAACATCCTTCTCCTCTGCTGGACCGACTTATGATTCAGATCGACTTGTTGTTGATGCGTCATGACCTCTGGATCAATTCCCACCATATCTTTGTGGGACCAAGCGAATACGACCCGCTCGACTGTGAGGAATGCGAGCAACTTCGTGCAAACCTTGGGGTCTAGTCCAGCCCAGATGTTTGTCTTCTTGCCTAGATTGCTTGGGTCGATCTCGACCTCTTCAGTTTCCTCGAATTCCCCGGGCGAGGGGAGCGGCTCGCTCTTGGCGAAGTGCTGTTGTGCGCACACGGTCTTAAAGCTTGCGTAATAGCACTCTTTTGCTGCATTCTGCTCGCCTCGGATAGTGCATATCCCTTTCGACGTCAGGAACTTTACCACTTGGTGGAAAGTTGAGGGTAGACTTTTAGTTGGTGCAACCAGGGGCGTCTCCGTAGGGCGTTCTATGTAGGGTTTTAACGTGAACCGAATCACCAAAACCAAACTAAACCGGATCGATCTATGGATATTGCCCACAATTCAAATTCTCAAAACCCTAGCATGCTCCTATGAATTTAATACATAATTGTGGATTGAGAGATTACCGTAATTCTGTAGTGTCTGTACCGATCTTTTGCGTTTGAATACCAAACTTTAATTCAACCACGCAATACGAATTTATCTGCGGAAGAAGAAATTAGAACTCTAATTTCTAAAATAAATTCGAAACAAAGAAATTGAGATAGAAGAATTCTGTTCTCCAGATCTGTATCCCTGTGCTGATCAGATCTACTACTGGTGAGGACTCCGTAGAACTGTGGCTTGAGCAGGACCAGAATCGAAATTCTCCTCCCTTTTTCTCCAAAGTCGGCGCCCCACTCTCTCTCTCCTAGGGTTTGTGTTTTTCAACTGTGTTATGAAGTCACTAGGGTTTCAGAGAGAGAGTTGTATATTTATAGACCTAGGGTTTAACCCTAATGGGCTCTTTGGGCTCAATTCTGCATATTTATTGGGCCAGACCTGGGACCTAATGCAAATAATAAAGTGGGCCGATAAATTAATTGATTCCCATGTCCACAACCCAGGACACAATTAATTAATTAATATTAATTCTTTTTCACCACAGAATTAATACTGACCTACCCCTTTATTACCACGTTATGAGAACGGGTTGCATTAATTGAGAATCCCCATATTTAAGGTTACCGGACATCCATTAATTAATCGGAGCCTCTGACAAGCTCTAACTACAATTAATTAATATCTTATAATTCCTGAGTAGTACCACTCAAACCTTATCACTCGTGCCTGAACTTAATCAGCCTGCAGGACTTTGGCACGATGAATGTTATTGAGCTCCTCAGGGAATGTCCCCATCCTATTACTCGGATATGGTTACCTAAGTTCAGTCTCAGGCGGTACTACACGAGCTGCTGTTACCCAAAGATGCAGATATACGAGCACGTTACTCAGGCTCTCCACCATGGCAAGACAAAGCAACAGTCAACCCGTGCAAACCCCTGAACCTTCGTTAGGGTTTGTACTCAATCAATATAACGAGATCTTTTATTTGCTTATGTCAGACAGACGAATATATCTCACTGCAGTCCATCAATACGCCACCTCTGCATACCAGCATGTCAAGTAACCAAGACAGACTACTTATTCTGACAATGCCGCAGCTATCCGGACAGACGTATCCTCATACGCTGTCTCGGCTGTGATTAGGTTTATGTCTCACTAGGTCAAGTGATCATACTGTCTTCTGAGATCTACAACACGTCGTATGATCGTCCCTATCGGTTAGACAAGAGGATACCATTGTTCATACATGTACGATTGTTAACAGATAAGAGAAATAAATCGTTGTATACTCATTATAATAAATGCTTTCAGTATACAAAACCCATCAATCTCCCACTTATACTCAAAGCATAACTAAGCTATTACAGAGTATATAGTCCGTCTATCTAATCTGCTGTCTCTTTAACCACTATCAGTGGTCGGCATCCACCTAAGACTCAGCTCACGAATATGTCTTTCGTAAACTTTCTGCGGCAAGCTCTTTGTAAACGGATCAGCAAGATTGTCAGCAGTGTCAATCTTCTTAATCAGCACATCGCCCCTCGATACGATTTCTCGTATGATATGGTACTTTCTCTCTATGTGTTTGCTTGCCCTGTGAGACCGCGGTTCCTTCGAGTTAGCCACTGCACCAGAGTTATCACAATAAATTGTGATGCTCCTCGGCAAACTCGGGATCACGCCCAACTCTAAAAGGTAGTTCCGGAGCCACACCCCCTCTTTTGAGGAGTCGGAGGCGGCGACATATTCCGCCTCCATGGTGGAGTCAGCAATGCATTTCTGCTTTGAGCTCCTCCAAGATACAGCTCCACCTCCCTGGGTAAACACATAACCTGAGGTCGATTTCTTCTCATCCTGGTCCCCTTGGAAATCCGAGTCTGTATAACCCACAGTGCACAGATCCTCACTTTGATAAACTAGGCTGAAATTCCTAGTTCTCTTCAAATACTTGAGGATATGCTTTACAGCAGTCCAGTGCGCCTGTCCATGGTTAGACTGATATCTTGCTACCATGCCAACGGCATAACAAATATCTGGCCTGGACACTGCCCACAGCCGAAGCATATTGTACAAGACTAATTTCGTCTTTCTCCCGCTGTGTCATAGGACACTGCCCACTAGAAAGACGAACGCCATGTCTGAAAGGTAGCAAACATTTCTTGGCGAGTTGCATGCTGAAACGGGCTATCACAGTATCCACATAGGATGTCTGGGATAAGCTCAACATTCTTCTTTTACGATCACGTAAGACCTTAATCCCAAGAATGTAGCCAGCTTCACCCAGATCCTTCATTTAGAACTGTTCGGATAACCAAACCTTGATTTCGGACATCACTCCCTAGTTGTTTCCAAATAGGAGTATGTCATCATTGTATAGTGCAAGGAAGACCACGCTCCCACTGACACAAAGTCGGTAAACAGAACTTTCGTTTTCCAACTGTGCAAATCCATAAGATTTAATCACATCATTGAAACGTAAGTTCCACGACCTTGAAGCTTGCTTAAGTCCATACAAGGACTTCTTAAGCTTCCAGACAAGATGTTCTTCGCCCTTGCTTATGTAACCCTAGGGTTGCTGCATATAGATGTCTCTACCTTCTTCAAGGTAACCGTTAGAAAAGCGGTTTTGACATCCATCTGCCAGATCTCGAGGTCCATATGCGCAGCTATGGCAAGGAGTATCCGGATGGATTTGAGCATGGCTACGGGTGAAAAGGTTTCGTCATAGTCAATGCCCTCTTTCTGACTATAACCCTTTGCCACCAGCCTGGCCTTGAAAGCCATGATCTTTCCATCCGCCCCTTTCTATCTTTTGTATACCCATTTGCACCCTATGGCCCTAAAGCCATCCGGCAAATCAGTTTTCTCGTATACATCCATAGCAGTTATGGATTCTATTTCCGAATCCATGGCGACACGCCATTTGGCAACATCCTTGTCCTGCACTGCCTCTTCGTAAGTCATTAGGCCAGACTCCTCATGTCCGTCTTCTGGGCTTAAGTCTGAAGACTCACCCACGAACATGTACCTTTCCGGTTGGAAAATAACTCTCCCACTACGACGAGGCATCGGTGTCGTGTCAGTAGTAGGAGCAGTGACTTATGGTCCTGCACCTTGCACTGAAGAACGTGTCTATGGTGCTGTACCTCTCACAGGAGCACCCACATCTACACGTTCCCCTTCCCTTGGAATTGCATTCTCGTTCTCAATTTCTTGAAGAATGATATCACTCCTTGACCTGTGATTACTCACATACTTGTCCTCCAAGAATCTAGCGTTGGTGCTAACAACGACTCTTTGACTCTCAGGACAGTAAAAGTAACGACCTTTCGTTTGCCTGGGATACCCTATGAACAACATTACTTTTGACCTGCTTTCTAACTTATCAGGTTCCTTCGACAGTACGTGTGTCGGACAACCCCATACTCTAAACTTGCACAAACTAGGTTTGCGACCAAGGAAGAGCTCAGAAGGTGTCTTAGGAACTGATTTAGAAGGCACCACATTAAGCACGTAAGCTGCTGTCTCCAATGCGTAGCCCCAAAACGAAATTGGTAAGTTTGCTGGAGAGTACCCGGTGCAGTCCACTGGGATGTAATCCCATTTTCTGACAAATATTGCAGGAACTCGTTACCGAGGTATTCGCCACCGCGGTCAGATCGCAGCGACTTGATAGTTTTCCCGACCTTCTTTTCTACCTCAGCCTTGAACTCTTTGAATTTCTCAAAGCATTCAGACTTGTAGCGAAGCAGGTTAACATATCCGTACCTTGAGTAATTGTCAATGAAAGTGACGAAGTACTCGTACCCTCCACAAGCCTGCGTGGACATCGGTCCACATAAGTCAGAATGGATCAATTCCAACACTTCCTCTGCTCGAGACTGACTAGCCTTGAAAGGCCTAGTTGACATCTTGCCCTCGATGCAGGATTCGCAGACTTGATAAGGTACAGCCCGGACTAAGTCCAATGTACCGTCATATGCAAGTCTCTGAATCCGCTTCAAGCTGATATGACCCAGTCTCAAGTGCCAGAGATATGTAAGATCCTCATCAGAAGAAGTAAGTTTTCTCTTCCTAGTATTACCAATTACGGATGAATTACATGCAATATAAAAGACATGTTTGATCGAAGTAACATAGAGATTGTAAATCAACATTCCATAATGGATAACATTGTTACTACTAATGATAAAATCATAAATAACAAATATCCATAAAGGTTGATGAAATTTGTCCTGCCGATAAACCCCGGCCCACAAATAAATTCTCAAATATACTTTAATTCATCAAAACATAAAGAAAAGAAAACTCCATGAAGCTCCGTCATAAAACGTTGCCTACATCCAGTTTGGTATCTTCTTTCCATCACTCACCAGCCTCATTGGCACGGTCCCCTGCAAAGTACAACATGATCAACAAGTCAGTGCTTACAGCTCTAGAAGAGCAACAACTAACTCTAATCATGCTTACAATTATACATGCAAAATGGCATACCTTGTCTAGCTTTATTGGCTTGACAATCTTTCCTCCAATGTCCTTTCTTACCACACCTGAAGAACCTGTCCCCTACAGTCGCCACCTTAGGCTTTTTCCCAGCCCCACCATCTTTCACAGGTGTCTTCTTGGCCCATTTCTTAATCCCTTTCTTCTGCTTTATACTTTTCGGAACAACAGAGAGTTTACCAGAAGTGGCCAAGGCAACCTTCTGAGGGTTCATGACTGATTCAGCTGCCATCAAGTCATTGAGTAACTCGTTAAGAGTATACTCTTTCTTCTTCATGACAACATTAAGTCTAAAACTCTCAAAGGACTTGGGTAGAGAGTTCAGTATGATATCGACCTTAGCCTCAGCGTCGATACCTCCACCATGCACAGTCAGTTCATCTATGAGGTGAGTCATGGTAACTACGTGCTCTCTCACTGAGGTGCCATCAGTCATTTTCTTACTCACAATTTATCTCATGAGATTGAACCTGACGGCTCTATCAGTTTCCCCTTAGGTTGCCTCCAAACTTTGCATAATGTCATAGGCATCCCTATGGTGCTGATGCTCCTGCTGCAAGACTTTCGACATAGTGGTCATCATGTAGCACTTGACTACATTGTTCGATCTCTCCCACTTGTTATAAAAGTCTATATCCAATTGACTGGATTCAGCAGTTGGCACTTCGGGACGAAGTACTTGCAGAACGAACATATGTTTTTCTGCAATCAGGAGGTATTCGAGATTGCGCTTCCATTCCAGGAAGTTCGGACCAGTTAGAGTGTTTTGTGCGAGAATGTTGATTACATTAGACATAGACATATCTGAAACAATAAAGAATCTTAAATAAGAACATACATGTTGAACTTCGAAAACAAATGCATTGAAAACCTTTTTATAAATCAAATACAAATGTTTTCCACTAATTGCCCAAGAGTTCCCACCGCAAGCTACACTCGTAGACGTTTACGATGTCACCCTCAACCAGAACTGCGGGTTTTAAGCCCCAATCCATTTAATTTCACTACCATGTCAGGATGCTTTTGACACTAGAAATTAATAATTAGTGAAAACCTTAGACCAAGCCATCTCTCAAGAACAGGGATGCAATTCTTGCATTATATTCTAAGATGCTTCTAAGAACTTAACCACAAATTTAACTCCGGCCAAAAGAGACAGTTTAGCATGGCACGTAACCATACCGCACAGCCCTTAAAGCTTTTGTTATCTATAATTTAAATCAATCCTAGAATACTTGTGAATGAGGTCTACGCAAGCTACACTCGTAGACGTTTACGCAAAGCCCTCCCACTATTCACATGATTTAAATTGTTTGTCTAGAAATCCCAACAACCGTACCCATGCACCTCCGGGAACTAGCAAGCTACACTCATAGACGTTTATTAGAACGAGAGATACACTTACAGCCTAGGACCGCTTTGTGGAGGTCTATTGATTTTAATTAAAAATATGCTTAGTATTTTTCCTTTAAAAGGTTTCTTTATGCGCACACATAATTTTCTTTTATCATTATATATTCCAAATTTTTGCATGTAATAATACAAGCCCAAAAATTCCAAAAATATAATCCAACAAAAGAAATTAATCACATAAGCATGTTTGGAAAGCTGTAAATAATAAAAGCAGTAAAACATGCTTTTCCTATTATCTACACATGCTTAATAGCGCACATAAATAAATCACATATCATACGAGGACAATTAAGGCAAAAAAAAAATTCCTCGTGGCCCCAAAAATAAATAGAATATAAAATCTATCTATTACAATTTGAATTTTGAATTTAGTTGATAAATTCAAATCTTCAAGGGCCTCCAAATCTTGATACACCAAATCTTTTGGGATTTAGGCCTTTGTAATATGATGATTTGCCCTAACCCTAATGCAAACCTGGGGTTTACACAGGATTACACAAACCACCAAAAACACAAGCCACCGCGACGGGACAGCAGCAGCCGCCGCCGACCGGAGCCGCCGCCGACCGCCGACCACCGCCGCCGCGCCCAGCACGCATGGCGCTCGCGCGCGCGCCCCGCGCTGGCTGCCGTTCCGCGTGCACCTGCGCGCGCACCCTCGCGCCATGCCTGCGCTGCCTCACGCGCGGAGGCCGCGCGCGCCTGCGTGCCGCGCCGCCGTCGTCTCTGTCGGCCCTGCGTCGGCTCCGTCTTCGTTCTTCGTGATAAGCTCATTATTTCACTCACTTATCTATATTATTTTTATACTATTTTATGTAGTTTTATTGAGTTTATATATATATTCTATGCATGATGTCAATATTAGGTGGTATTAGGTGTGTTTTGAGGTTTATGCTGGTTTTTAGGCCTAAACTCATGAGAAAACGGTTCCGGAAGCAGTGACGTGTAAGAGTAGCAGTGAAGAGTTTTTCCACAAGAGGAATTCGGGCTATTTGCGCATGGCAATGGATAGAGCTTTCAATTAGCTTTCCAACGCAACTGAAATCGGGTCAATCGGAGTTTGGATGAGGAAGTCATGGCCAAAACCGTGAGACCGCACAGACAGGGCTGACCTCAGTTTTCCACGTCGATCGACGTTGTTTAGAAGCGGTCGACGAGGCAAGAAATTGAGACTCGATCGACGTGGATCAGCCACGGTCGACGCGTACATGTCTGCTGGAGCGAAAATCTGATAAAAATCGAATTTATTCGTATCTTTAGCCCTAGATTTGATAGGATACACCTCCACCTCTATAAATAACCTTGTAAATTTGATTTTTAAGCATTCCCACTCATGTTTTATTCCAGATTTCAGATTTTAGAGATTCCAAGAGTTCTAGGGTTTATGTTTGAAGACAGAGTTTTGTGGGAAGACATTCCAACCCAAGTTTTTATGCAAATCAGGTTGTATTTTTCCGTGATGAATACTCCTCTGAATATGTGTAACTAAACTTCTTCTCAGATTCTAGGGTTTCGAACTATCAATGTATACATGTTGTGATTTATTGAATTATTTTCCCTTTCCCTTCGTAGTTTGTGAAATCTGGTTTTATTCTTAATCTTTAAGTATGTTGGCCACAACTTAGGATTACTAGTTGAATTCTAGACACGTAACTGTAATAGTTTTCAATCGAAAGAGATTTTCACAATATAATTTGATTTCTTGTCGTAACTGAAGGAGATTAATTATAGGAATAAATCTGTAGATCTTTTGGAGTTAGTTAATTCATCTTGAGACCGAACGGAGATAGGTAATTAATTAATCTACTTTACGAATTGTCAAACTAAGAAGTTCGTAATAATTTTCTGATGTTTCACTACGAAGAGGAATTAAAATTGGGAATTAATCAATTTATTCATACATGTTATACTTGATAGGTAGATATCCCTGGAATCTGTACTTCTCTTATTTAAATTCAAAAGCTTTTCAATTTCCTGTTTAATTTTCAAGTATTGCGATTTCAAAACAACAAAACCTTTTATTCGATTTTCCTAATCAATATTTTCAAGAACGTCTGATTTAGTACTTAAGGTTTTTCGTTATTTCATTCCCCTGGATCGATAACCTTAGGGTTTATAAATTTATTTGCCACTATTTCTATAATTAATCTGTAGAAATTACAGTGATCAAATTGGCGCCTTTGCCGGGGAGTGAACATAATTAATCTTACTATTAAATCTGTGATTGAGATATTGCTTTAGGCTGTAATTTTTTGTATTTTCTGAATTTTCTCGCAATTTCGTATTTCCCGTCGATCGACGCTATCCCTCGTCGATCGACGAAGTTGCTTTTCTTCCGTCAATCGACGCCATAGCTCGTCGATCGATGCTGCATCGTTTTTCATATTTTCAGCTTTCTTAATACAGTTCGTTTCGTTTATTTTCTGTTTTACCTCACTACCTCCTTTGCTGTACAGGTAGTGCATGAGTACAAGAGCCAGAGGAAAGGACCCGCTGTATTACTATCCGGACATTGAAGCTACCTGTAGAAAAATACGAAGGAACAAGCGTGCTCCGGAAAGTTCGAGTAATCAAACAATGGAAGATAACGTACCACCGCCTCCACCAGTGCTAACTGCAGAGGAGCAGACTGTGCTTCTCCAAGAAGTCAAAGCTATGAGGGCGCCAATCCAACAGTACCACCTGGAAAGAGACCTCGAGAGGAATAATCGAATGGAAAGGATTTTCGTCATAACCCGTTGTTTGATGACAATCCTGGCAATGAAGAGGACGACAATCAAGACCCTCCAGAGGAATCCGACGATGAGGAAGAGGAAGAAGCCATGCAGAATAGGTACAAACCTCGGTTCAAGGAGACAGATTTCAAGATTGGCATCAATGCCAACAATTTTGAACTGAAGACCGGATTGGTACAGATGGTGCAACAAAACCAATTCGGAGAAAGAGCTACCGAGGATCCCTATGCGCATTTGGACAAGTTCATTATGCTCTGCAATACTGTGAAAATTGGAGGAGTCAGCAAGAGTGCCATCCGAATGCGTCTGTTCACATTCTCTCTGAGGGATAAGGCACAGTTATGGTTCACTGCACTGGACAAAGGAAGCATAAGTACGTGGACCGAACTGAGAAACGAGTTTCTAGGGAACTTCTTCCCTTCGAATGTTATTCGGCAAAGATGGAAAGAAATCATCAGGTTCGCTCAAAGGCCTTATGAAAGCTTCAGCGAGACATGGGAAAGATTTAAGGACCTACTGAGAGCCTGTCCCGGACATGGTTTTCTGCCGGGAGAACAAGCTGAAGCATTCTATGAAGGGCTCAACGATAAAACAGCCAAACTGGTGGACACCACACTTGGAGACACAATCATGACGAAAAGTGGGAAAAAGGCCATGGAGTTCTTCCAAAAGATGGCCAACAACACTCAACGGTGGTCCACAAGCCGAACTCGGCCTGTGAAAGCTGTAGAGAAAGTGGTGGAAAAAGCTGTGGAAAAAGTTGCCGAGCAACCAGATTTGGCAGCCGAGCTGAAAAAGCTCAGGGAAGACTTCACTGCACTGAAGCAGGAGAAAATAGTTGCTGCAGTAGAGCCAGTGCAAGCTCTGCCTGAGGGGGATTGTGCCGCAGTAAATTTCATGCAAACGGGTGGTTTCCAAAACAACTACCGTGGAGGACATCAGCAGCATAATCAGCAGCACAATCAGCCCTACACTTACAATCATGCGAGGAACCATCCTGGATTTTCCTACGCAAACCACCAAGCCGCGGAGCAGCCACCACCTGGGTTTGTCGTGCAAGATGGAGAAGTAGTGGAAAAGAAGAAGCCAAATCTCGAGGAGATTTTGGCAAAATTCATGGAAGGCTCCACCGATACGGTAGCCAAATTAAAGCAAGAGATAGCCGGAGTCAAGACCAAGGTGGACCAAGTTGAGAAACACGTACAGATCATACAGACTCAGGTCGGTCAGATCGCCGATGCTCTCGGAGCCCAACACAAGCCGGGGCAACTTCCGAGCAATACCCAGATTAACCCCAAGAATCAGAAGCAGATAAACCAAGTGAATGCTATCACTTTAAGAGGGGGAAAATCATACGAAGGGCCAAAGCAAGCAAGGACTGATTCAAAGGAGGACGAAGATGTCGAGCAGGCCGAAGAAGCTGTCGCTGACGCAGCCCTGTCGATCGACGGAGGGTTGCCGTCGATCGACGAAGTGCCAAAGCTCCCGTTGAACGAGCCTGAAGCTCATCGATCGACGCTAGTCGAGCCACCCATGTATAAGGCTCCCTTGCCGTATCCGCAGCGGTTTGCCAAAGCGAAGATGAACGAGAAATATGCACGCTTTCTTGAGAACATGAAGAAAGTAAACATTAACATTCCGCTGATTGAGGCACTACGAGAGATACCGGGGTATATGAAATTTTTAAAGGATATGGTCTCTCAGAAAAGACCCTTCGTAGAGCACGAGAGGGTCAACTTGTTCGAGGAATGCAGCGCGATTATCCAAAAGAAGATGCCGCTGAAGAGAGAAGACCCGGGATCCTTCACGATCCCCTGTGTCATTGGAGGAGAGACCTTCGGGAAGGTCCTTTGCAATTCCGGTGCATCTATAAACTTAATGCCGCTGTCAATCTTCAAGCGGTTGAAGATCGGAAACATCAAGCCCACAACAATCTCGCTCCAGATGGCCGATAGATCAGTTACTTATCCAAAGGCATCGTGGAAGACGTGTTGGTGAAGGTAAAAGATTTTATTATTCCAGCCGACTTTGTGGTGCTTGATATGGAGGAGGATCAAAACATTCCTCTTATCCTTGGAAGACCATTCTTGAAGACCGGAGGGGCATTAATTGACATTCGAGACGACAAGCTGACATTCCAAGTCAATGACGAGTCGGTCACCTTCCCCATCTACAAAGAAGTGCAGAAGCGCAATAAAGGGAGCTATCAGGAAGAATGCCACATGATCAATCGATTAAATCCGGTGATTTCCTCTCCTTTTTCTTCTATTGCAACTGATTCGGATCTCCCGGAGAACTGCTTACTGCACTCTTTGCTTTTGTCTTCAGATTTGGATAAGAAGGACGATGAGCTTGTGGATCGGACAATGAAGCTGGAGGTATCCGAGGGAATAACACATGAGAAAGAAAGCAGATGGAAGCGGTTGCCAAGCCGACGCAGCCAGAAAAAGAAAAGAAAGCGTGGAAAAACACCCACGTCGATCGACGGGGGAGCCTCGTCGATCGACGCAGCCGTTGGATCCTCGTCGATCGACGCTACAGTCACGTCGATCGACGCACGAAGGAAGTCAGACTCGCAATTTTCATCGGCAGAAAAAGCGCGACGAAGAAAAGGGATTGCTGCAGTTTCACCCATGTCAATCAACGCAACCTTGGAAAAGCAGCTATCTAACTCTGATCCGCTGATTCTGGAACTCAAGATGCTTCCGGCACACCTTAGGCATGGGAAGTTGGACAAATTACTACGATTTCTAAGGAAGTACAAGTCCGCCATCGGGGGGACATTGAGAGACACCAAGAAACGGGGGATGCAAGTTGTCAAGAACAAAGATGGAAAGGAGGTTGCGAAAGGACCTGCCTGGACCCGACCTCCCTAGTGGTGATTGAAGATTCCGGGGGATAAAAAAGTTGATGTCTGAGATCAACTACCAGGTATCGTTCCCTCTCTAGTCTGATTTTCAAACTTATTCCACTCTTCGAGTTGGAAATAAGTTTGGGGGGATGTGGACAAGAGATGGAACGTCCTATCTTTATTTATTCTGCTTTCTGTCTTTAATTTTTTGCACCTTTCTATTTTATGCTTTCAATTTTTTTTTGGCTTTTGTTTTTAATTTTTAATTTTTTTTTTATGCTATTTTGTGGGAAAAATTTTGAGTTTTGAGATAATCTGAATGAGATTGTGAGATTAGAATTGATTGAGGGTTGAGTATTGAATAGATTGAGATTGTGGTTAGATGCCTATGAATGTAGAATACCGCATGATATGACTGATTTGACATTTATACTTGCATGCTGATTGAGCTGATTTGAAATTGACTGTGGAAGAAAATTTATGAACCCTTGTGTGAGAATTTGAGTCTTTATTTCGTTTGATGTGAGATTCACATGTGAGTTTTGATTTCTCTAGAACTTGCCTATTTTCTGTGTTGAGACTGCATAGTGTGCACTAGTTGAGAAAATGATCTTAGGCCATCTTTGTTAACCCAATATCCTAAACACTGTCCCTTCACAATAAATTTTTCCCTAGTTAGCCACTTTGAGCCTGTACAATTTTTCTTTCCTTGTCTATGAGATTAAGAAAAGTATTGTCTCACTCATGTCTTGAGTTGTGGTATGTATGGGGTTGATTGGTGAATTCGTGATAAGATATGATAAATTAGTGGTGAAAAGATGTGTGAAAAAGAAGCTCAAAGAAATAATTAGAATTCTCATAAGTTCTCTGAAATGAAAAGAATACAAAATTATCGAAAAGAGCATAAGAGATTCAAAAATGAGCTAGAAAAAAAAAAAAGAAGAGTTGTGTCTTTCTTAATATATTTGAGGAGAAGGGTTGATAAAGTTAGATAGTGATTTGAGTTTTTGAGAGTAGCTAACTCAATTTATTTTTAGTCACTTAACCATATATTTTCCTACCCCTCACAAAAGCCTACATTACAACCTATTGAAAGTCCTTTTTGATTCTAGACTTGTGTACACATTCTAGCAGTGGAGATATTAGAAAATTTGCAAGCCTATGGTAGAAATTTCTTCATACATGTTTTTGAGTGCTTTCATCTTTATCTTAAACACTTGAGAGTTGAGCGATACACTTCCTGTGAGTTCTTCCACGGTTGATGAATTTTCTGTCTCTTTTCAAATTGCTTGTGGGTAGTGGATTCTTGGTTCTTGACTGTGATGAATCTTGTGAGGCATTGCACTTTACCCACATGATCTTTTGATTTCTTTCTTGCCTATTGATTGAGGACAATCAAACGTTCAAGTTTGGGGGGTTTGATAAGCTCATTATTTCACTCACATATCTATATTATTTTTATACTATTTTATGTAGTTTTATTGAGTTTATATATATATATTCTATGCATGATGTCAATATTAGGTGGTATTAGGCGTGTTTTGAGGTTTATGCAGGTTTTTAGGCCTAAACTCATGAGAAAACGGTTCCGGAAGCAGTGACGTGTAAGAGTAGCAGTGAATAGTTTTTCCACAAGAGGAATTCGGGCTATTGGCGCATGACAATGGATAGAGCTTTGAATTAGCTTTCCAACGCAACTGGAATCGGGTCAATCGGAGTTCGGATGAGGAAGTTATGGCCAAAACCGTGAGACCGCGCAGACGGGGCTGACCTCAGTTTTCCACGTCGATCGACGCTGTTTAGAAGCGGTCGACGAGGCAAGAAATTGAGACTCGATCGACGTGGATCAGCCACGGTCGATGCGTACATGTCTGCTGGAGCGAAAATCTGATAAAAATCGGATTTATTCGTATCTTTAGCCCTAGATTTGATAGGATACACCTCCACCTCTATAAATAACCTTGTAAATTCGATTTTTAAGCATTCCCACTCATGTTTTATTCCAGATTTCAGATTTTAGAGATTCCAAGAGTTCTAGGGTTTATGTTTGAAGACAGAATTTTGTGGGAAGACATTCCAACCCAAGTTTTTATGCAAATCAGGTTGTATTTTTCCGTGATGAATACTCCTCTGAATATGTGTAACTAAACTTCTTCTCAGATTCTAGGGTTTCGAACTATCAATGTATACATGTTGTGATTTATTGAATTATTTTCCCTTTCCCTTCGTAGTTTGTGAAATCTGGTTTTATTCTTAATCTTTAAGTATGTTGGCCACAACTTAGGATTACTAGTTGAATTCTAGAGACGTAACTGTAATAGTTTTCAATCGAAAGAGATTTTCACAATATAATTTGATTTCTTGTCGTAACTGAAGGAGATTAATTATAGGAATAAATCTGTAGATCTTTTGGAGTTAGTTAATTCATCTTGAGACCGAACGGAGATAGGTAATTAATTAATCTACTTTACGAATTGTCAGACAAAGAAGTTTGTAATAATTTTCTGATGTTTCACTACGATGAGGAATTAAAATTGGGAAGTAATCAATTTATTCATACATGTTATACTTGATAGGTAGATATCCCTGGAATCTGTACTTCTCTTATTTGAATTCAAAAGCTTTTCAATTTCCTGTTTAATTTTCAAGTATTGCGATTTCAAAACAACAAAACCATTTATTCGATTTTCCTAATCAATATTTTCAAGAACGTCTGATTTAGTACTTAAGGTTTTTCGTTATTTCATTCCCCTGGATCGATAACCTTAGGGTTTATAAATTTATTTGCCACTATTTCTATAATTAATCTGTAGAAATTACAGTGATCAAATATGCGTCTTTGCCGGGGAGTGAACAGAATTAAACTTACTATTAAATCTGTGATTCAGATATTGCTTTAGGCTGTAATTTTTTGTATTTTCTGAATTTTCTCGCAATTTCGTATTTCCCGTCGATCGACGCTATCCCTCGTCGATCGACGAAGTTGCTTTTCTTCCGTCGATCGACGCCATAGCTCGTCGATCGACGCTGCATCGTTTTTCATATTTTCAGCTTTCTTAATTCAGTTCGTTTCGTTCATATCTTCAGATCTGTATCCCTGTGCTGATAAGATCTACTACTGGTGAGGACTCCGTAGAACTGTGGCTTGAGCAGGACCAGAATCGAAATTCTCCTCCCTTTTTCTCCAAATTCGGCGCCCCACTCTCTCTCTCCTAGGGTTTGTGTTTTTCAACTGTGTTATGAAGTCACTAGAGTTTCAGAGAGAGAGTTGTCTATTTATAGACCTAGGATTTTATCCCTAATGGGCTCTTTGGGCTCAATTCAGCATATTTATTGGGCCAGACCTGGGACCTAATGCAAATAATAAAATGGGCCTATAAATTAATTAATTCTCATGTTCACAACCCAGGACATAATTAATTAATTAATATTAATTCTTTTTCACCACAGAATTAATACTGACCTACCCCTTTATTACCACGTTATGAGAACGGGTTGCATTAATTGAGAATCCCCATATTTAAGGTTACCGGACATCCATTAATTAATCGGAGCCTATGACAAGCTCTAACTACAATTAATTAATATCTTATAATTCCTGAGTAGTACCACTCAAACCTTATCACTCGTGCCTGAACTTAATCAGCCTGCTGGACTTTGGCACGATGAATGTTATTGAGCTCCTCAGGGAATGTCCCCATCCTATTACTCGGATATGGTTACCTAAGTTCAGTCTCAGGCGGTACTACACGAGCTGCTGTTACCCAAGATGCGGATATACGAGCACATTACTTAGGCTCTCCACCATGGCAAGTCAAAGCAACAGTCAACCTGTGCAAACCCCTGAACCTTCGTTAGGGTTTGGACTCAATCAATATAACGAGATCTTTTATTTGCTGATGTCAGACAGACTCACTGCGGTCCATCAATACGCCACCTCTGCGTACCAGCATGTAAAGTAACCAAGACAGACTACTTATTCCGACAATGCCACAGCCATCCGGATAGACGTATCCTCATACGCTGTCTCGGCTGTGATTAGGTTTATGTCTCACTAGGTCAAGTGAGAATACTGTCTTCTGTGATATACAACATGCCGTATGATCGTCCCTATCGGTGAGACAAGAGGATACCGTTGTTCATACATGTACGATTGTTAACAGATAGGAGAAATAAACCGTTGTATACTCATTATAATAAATGCTTTCAGTATACAAAACCCATCATTATAGGCGCTGGGAGCATCTATCACCATAAAGGACACATCGTGGTGCGCCCCTCCATATTAAGTTGGCAATACCACGGTTCCGACCGTCATTTGCACGCCACCGTTGATCCCGATCAGCGGAATTTGGGTGCAGACGATCTTATCTTCAGGGATTTTCAACTCCTTCAACGCATGCAAGAACAAGATATTTGCAGAGCTCCATTGTCGACCAGGATCCGCTTTACGAGGTAGTTCGAGATCAACATAAAAATCACCAGCGCGTCGTCGTGCGGGTGACTCAGGTTCGGGGCCTTATCGCTGATGAACTCGATTGGTGCGTGTTCTGGGTTCTTGTGGGGAGCTACGGCCTCCTCGCGAGTTAGCCTCCTGGCTCTTTTGGCGGCCGACCTCGTTATGCCGCTGATCTCGGATCCCCCTGTGATGCGGTTAATTGTCTGAACTGGTACAGGGGATTTGGGCGCGTCGGTCTTTGTGGGCCTTGCTTCTTCAACCTGCTTCTCTTGCGTCCAGGTTCTTTTCCCCCAGTCCGACAAGTATTCTTTCAGGAATCCTTTCTTCAGCAGTTCCACCACTTCAAGTCGAAGTGCTTTGTAGTCCGCAGTAGTGTGCCCATGATCATTGTGGAACTCGCAGAATTTCTGAACATCCCGTGATGATGTATCGGCCTTCATCTTCTATGGCCACTTCACCTTCTCTCGCATCCGACGGAGTACATTCTGAACTAAATCTGTAGGTTCGCTTGATAAGGTGTACTTCGGGATGTACGGGCCGAGGTTGTTGAGTCCTGGGTGGAAGTCTGTCCCGTTGCTCACGTCGGCCTTCTTCTCGGGCGGTGGGCCTTCCTCGGTGCACGCGGCGATAGGGCTCATTTTCTTCCCATTTGATTAGCGCCTAGACTCGGTTCAGCGCATCGTCTATTGCATGGCAGGAATAGATGGACAACTCACGATACTGGTCTGAATCCACGTCGAGACCCTTGGTGAAGGTGCGCATGGCGGTGCTGTTTGGGAAATTGGGCACCGCGACCAGCTCTCTATTGAAGCGCGACAGGTAGTCCCTCAAAGACTCACCTGACGTCTTGATAATGGCATAGAGGTCGTCAGGGTGCTTGTCCAGCCTCCGGTTGCTCGAGTACTGCCTCAGGAAGAGCTGATGTAGTTTGGCGAATGTCGAGATTGAACTCTGTGGTAGGTTTATGAACCACTGGAGTGTTGGTCCTGTCAGACCTGACCCGAAGCTTTTACACATGCAGGCCTCTCACTGCCGGCTTGGTATTGCTAACACCTACATCTTCTACCGATAAACGGCTATGTGGTTCTCCTGGTTGGTTGTCCCAATGTAAAGGTTGAAACTAGGTGGAGTGAAGCGATCGGGCAAATCTGCGTTGGCTATCTTCGGAGAGAAGGGTGATTATGCGTAAGTTTCGCACGGTATGGTCCTCTCTGGAGGAGTAGGCCAGGAATTATGGCTATGAGGGATTTGAAGTAACTGAGCCGCTGTTCAAAGAGACGCTCAATTTGCAAGAGGGCGTCCCGATCGGTCTGTTCCCCCAACGGTCTTTGAGTTGGCAGAGCATTCGGAGTCCGTTCCTGGCCCCTTTTGTCAGTCCGATTGAACTCGGGTTCGAGGTTCTGGGTTGCCGTCCTATCAGTGCTCCTGGGCTCTTCAATGATGGGACGAGCGTTGGCCTGATGTTGCAGCCTTCTGTTCTCTCTTTCGAGGAGCTTGTATCTCCTCATTATGTCTTTCGTGCGGGCCCCCATCATTTCTATTACTGCCCTGGTGCTTTCGACCTGACTAACCAGTCGTGAGACGTGAGGGTCCGCTAGAGCGGAGGGAGGTGGAGGCGGAAAAGTCAGCTCCACGTGGGGAGTGATGTTGAACTATCTCATGAGATCATTCACTGATCCACCCTGGGGGGCCCCAGTCCTAGGCGTTGTGGGTTGGCCGCGACCTGCTCCTGCGGGGGCAGCGGGGTTCTGTTTGCGACCTGCTCCCGAGGTGGACCCGCGACCGGCACCGATATTGGCTCCTCAGCGCCGTCCGGTTGGTGGAGCGGTCTTACCATCATCGATCTCAATCTCATTGGTGTTATCCATGTTGTCTGCCATTCCCTGCAAGATAGGTTAAGGTAAATTTGTTCTCAAGTCCCCATTGTGGCGCCAAATTGTTGAGGGTCGAATTGTAACGAATACAGAACCCCAAGAACCTTACGACAGATAAGCAAGAAATGACATAAAAAGGCAGATAGATGCAATATTGGATAAGTTAAATACAAGAATAAACCCGGAGTCAATAGCCGCCGGAAAGGACAAGCGTCTTCAGGCTACAAGAACATAAATTTAACTCTATCACTCTCGAACAGTTATTATGATGAATCTAAAACCGAATTTTCATGCAATGCCTCTAGATGCCTAGAATCAGTGTATGCACATGGCTTTTATAGGTGGTGGCTAGGTTTAGGGTTTCCACAATATTCGCCAAGCAATTGAGGGGCGTCTTCCGAAAGACTTGCGGACAATCCGTTACTCCTCTTCAACCATCGGGCAGCCGTTGGGGCAGGTCGCTGATGGATTTATATACTGAAAGCATTATGATTGGTATATTATGTACAAGGTTGATTGGTTAATATACTTGGAATCATAAATGTTGTATGTTCGTCTCCTATCTGAATTAACAAACATGTGTCACAAACACAATTATCCTCTTATCTCGTTGATAGGTAGATCATACGGTGTGTAGTAGATCACGAAAGATCGTATGGATCGTTTGACCTAGTGAGATATAAATGGTTATCACAGCTGAGATAGTTCCAAGATAAACTATCGGTGTAGGCTGCAGCATACGCGGTAATAAGCATCTTATCTTGGATGGCTTGGTATGCTGGTGTGGGGCACACATTGATAAGGACCTAAGTTGAGATCGAATCTTTTATCTGACATTAAAAGAATCCATATCTCTATGGCTTGATGAGATCCTAAACCTGAATGAAGGTACGAAAGTATATGCAAATTGTGCATCACTTTGAGTTGTAGTGAAAGGCTCTAGTTGAGCTTGTATATATGTATCTTGGGTGATAGCAGTTTGTGTTTGACTGTCTGGTACCGAAACTAGGTAACCACATTCAGTATAAGATGGTGACATTCCCTGAGCAGCTCAAAAGGTTCGTTATGCTAAAGTCCTGCAGGCTGATTAAGTTCAAGCATAAGTGAAAAGGTTTGAGTGGATTGACTCAGGAATATAAGATGTTAATTAATAAAATAGCTTGTCAAAACTTAAATTAATTAACGAATTTCTGTAACCTTAAATGTGGGGATAAACCGAGCCCATGCAACCCGTACCTCAAAACGTGGTAGCAAATAGGTAGGACAATATTGATTCTCTTGTGGAATAAATCAATATTAATTTATTAATTATATTCTGGGTTTAATGTGGGAATTAATTAATTGATAGACTTTATTTTCTATTTGCATTCTTGTCCCTGGTCTAGCCCATGTAACTCAGGCCCAATAGAAGTCCAGTATTTTCCTATAAATAGGCCTCAGTTTTTTATATCTCAACACACCACAAGATCATATGTTGAACACAACAAACCATAATTTGGGAGCTGTGGTGATCGACTGATTTGAGAAACGAGGAGGAAATTCTGCTTCTCAACCGGGTAAGGAATCTGAAGGGAATCTTCACCAGATATTCAGATTAAGTTAGGATACAGATCAGAAGATCAGATCAGGAGAATTTTTCTTCTCTCTCTCTCCTTGTTTTCAAAAATAATTGTTTTATTTTCATAAGATTTAATTCCTTGATCTGTTAGGAATAAATCTTTATGCGTGGGAAAACGATCGAGAATCAAATCTCTACGCACTCGTTCTTCAGGTTTCTACAATCCAGGTGTTCCGCATAAACCACCATATGCATAATCAATAGGAGTATGCTAGGATTATCATAGGCATATTTCAATTAACGATCTTGGCAAACGGATTTCGTGATTCAGTTCACAAATCCCTTCAATTGATATTAGAGCCAGGTTAATTAATTAGCTCTATCGGAAAAAAATAATATTGCCTATATTTGCATGATAATTATTATTGAATGATTGCATGGGTTTTGGTTTGTATGTTTGTGTTTTTTCGTCCTCGTGGTTCTCAGGTTAATCCGCCCTTTTATAAAGATTCGTTTTTCACCCACGAGATAAACCCGTGGTTAGATTTATATTCCAAATTGTATTAGGATGCAATTCAATGTAAATTTTCAAATTCAAAATTAAATCTGTAAAACGGAAAATGAAGAACACAAAGAACAAAGGAAGAACACGAAGAAAGAAGGAGCGCACGAGAGCGCACGACGGCGCCAGCATGGCACCAGCCATGCACGGTGGTCGGCGACGCAGCCACAACCGCACAGCATGCGGCAAGCTTCGGCAGAGGCGACACTGCGTGTGAATCCCAAGGGTTTCCGCGCGTGCACGAATGCACAGACGTAGGGCCGCACGACCACGACCGCCGACAGGCGTGCAGTGGCCCTGGGCTGGCGGCGCGAGGGACGGGGGCGGAGGCCGGGATGACGGCGAGTAGCGGCTGGGGACAAGACGCGCCCGTGGCGCGGCGGAACCCTAGGTTCCCCGCGCACGCGCGACGTCCCTGTGCAGCCCCGCGCACAGTGCTGGCGGTGCTTCCTCCCTCCTCGGACGGCATCAGCAGGGTACGGTGGTGCGGCGTGGCTCGGGCGACTGGGTCGCGTGCTGGGGTGGCACGGCGGCGAGGCCACGCGCGCAGCAGTCACGTGAACCCTAGGGTTTGCGTGCTGCGCGCGGCCCTCCCTGTGCGATTCCGGCGAGCTGCAGGGGCTGGCGATGAGGACAAGATGGCGATGGCAGTTGGGGCGATGGTCGGGGCAAGCCGGGGCGGCAGCATGCGAAGCAACGGCCGGAGAAAGCGGAATTACGGGCTGCAGCCATGCAACGTGCGTGCATGGCTGCTGCGCAAATCCGACAGCCCTCGTGGCGGCAACGGGACGCCGGCGGTGGCGGTTCGCCGGTGGTGGCCTGTCGGTTGCGTTCTCGCTGGATATCAGGCTTGCAATGTGTGCCCGGCCCGCGATTTGGTTAACTGGCCTAGTTGTCCTATTTTCTGATGGATCAAATCTTGGAGACCCAATTTTCAGAAAATAAATTCAGATCACAGTCCAAGTAGTTGGAGCCCAGTTGAAGATCTGTGAAATAATTCCAAAGTGTAATAGATAGGTTTATTTCTTAATTCCGTATCATGAGGCCACGAGAACATTTTTTTATTTATATTATTATTTATCTTCGCATGATATATGTGTTTAAAAGAATTGCGCAACATATAAGCATGTTGTAGATAATAGGAGCACGTTTACTGCTTTTATTTACAGCGTTAAAGCATGTTATGTGATTTATTTTATGTAATTAATTATAACTATAAATTCGGGGTTCATGCCATGCATGATAGAATTTTAGCAATGTTATAATTATGGCTACATAAAATAATATGTGCAATTGAAACTTATGAATTTTAAATTACTAAGCTGATTTAATAAGACCTCTACAAAGCGATCCTTTATTGGAAGTGGGTAATTTATTAGGTAAACGTCTACATTTGTAGCTTACTTAATTTATTATTCATAAGTTCTAATAGATATGATTTCTTAAAACAAACATTTAATTCATGTGAGAAGTAGGAGTTCATGCGTAAACGTCTACATGTGTGGCTTGCGTATTGAGTTTTCATAAATTCTCTAGGGATTGAATTAAATGAGACAGCCTTATTATAAGGATCAGGTGTGTCCTAGTAGATCCTTATATGGGAGGGTTGACTTTGGTGGTAAGCAAGCTTAGATGTTATCCACAGTATAACTCATTTGTGATGTCCCTGCTCAGTAGGATAATATGGTCTTAAGTTAGTCTCCAATTATTAATTCTATTTGTCTAAGGAACCCGTGCATGAATTGGAATTAAAGGACTAGAATTGAAAGATGCGGTCTGGTTAAGTGTTTTGTTGTAAACGTCCACATGTGTGGCTTGCAATAGTAATACTAAGGCAAATTGAAGGAAACATTAATATTGTTTTATCATAAGGTTTCAATATTTAATTGTTTCAATTGTTTGCGACTATGTTTTAATTTCTGCTTTAATTTATTGTTTTCAGACATGTCTATTCATATTGTTAACCTCTTACAATCAAACCCTTTACTCGGTCCCAATTTTCCTGAATGGAAGTTTTGCTTCATGGAAATACTCTGTACTGCAAAACATGCCTATGTACTTTACATGGACCCACTGTCTCCTCAGTATTGGAATTGTACTTGTTTTGAGTGAGAGTTCTATGATAGATGGAAAGCTTCTGATGATTTTGCCTACTTTTTCATCATGAACAATCTGTCAAGAGAATTAAGGCTCAAGTACAAGAAATACTGGACTGCTGTTAAGATTTGGAGGGACCTTGTGAAAGTATGTGGGAAGGTGAGATGAACTATCAGTTATGATCTTGTGAAGGACCTGGTTTGCAAAAAAATGATTGAGGGGAGTTCGTTGGATCTGCACTCCATCAGTATGGTGAGAATCATGAGAAAGTATAGAAAGAGAGGTGGACGAATTAATAAGCAGGCAAAAGTAAACATTGTCCTGCACTCTCTATCTGATTCTTATGGTGATTTCATCAAATTTCTCGGTGCCATGCGCGAGTTTCCTCTTCATGAGTTACTCAGGGCCCCTGTTGCGAGAGGAATCTGAAATGATAGCATTTAAGTTTGCTGCAACTTTGTCAGCTCTTGACAAGGCAGTTGTTGAAGCAAAAGGAATGCTTAAAAAGTTAGATGAAATAGATGAGGCAGAAGTTATCACCAGTCCATGCAAACGCAAGCAAAGTGAAGTAAATTGTCTAGTGTCTAGCACGGGTAGACAAGGTATGTCATGTGCATTTATAACGAAAACATGTTTAGCATCAGTTTCTACCTATTCTTGGATAGTGGATACTGGAGCTACTGATCATGTTTGTAATACTTTGCGGGGTGATGCGGCTAAAAGTTCAATAAAAATTAAACTCTTATCTACACAAGAATAAAATTTGTCAAATCCAGGTCCATCTTCCCTTAGCCCGCTAGATTACCGGGATACTGTAGCAAAGTCTAATAGCTAGGTAACATAAAATCGTTGAGTGATTTTTATCAAACTAGGCAATCAATTTAAACCTATGCTAACAACATATAACAAACAATGAATTAAATCAACAATCAACATTCAAACAATTCTCTCCACAAATTGGTAAACCAAGACAAGCAAATACTCAAATGAGGTAGATAGGATGTTGAAATAAACGTAGATACAATCCAATTAGATTAATCATTGATGTAAACACATTTTAATCCCTAGGAGGTTGAGCAATCGACTCTAATTTCGCTAGCCACTTGCTACGGATAACTAGCGGTAGATGAACTAGAAATTGCAAATAGCTACGTTATTAATTACTAGCTCACTCCCAATCGACCGTCAATTATCGCCCTACAAACTAGCACCGCACATGGATTGGAACTAGAATTGTAAGATTATACACTTATCACGACAATTCCGTCCGCGTGTTGGCTGCAACGTTCACGTCAACTACCGAAAAGCTGGCTATTACCTACACCTAATAGGTAAGAAACAAGCTCAAGTGCAAATCAATCCCTCAAATGAAAGTAAACAAACAATTATCAAACCTAGTCTTCATGCATCCTTGTTCAAATCAACATCCAAATTGAATTAGAGCAACATACATCTCAATTGTAACAATACAGAATTGAAATCAAATACATCCATTACAATTGATAAGTAGAAAGTGAAATCTTCCCCAATTGGATTTGCTAGGTCTTGATCTACCCCCTTGGATCTTCAATTCTTCTCCAAGGGTTGATGAATTAGCTCCTTGATACCTTGGGTGAGGTTTTGGAAGAGATGAAAATGGGAATCGTAGAGAGAATTTAGGAGTCGGTTATTCAAAATTATCAAAAGTTATGAAACTTATGAAAATAACCGTTTTCCCTTTTTATAGACGAGCTAGCAGGGCCTCGGATCGCCCGAGCTTAAGTTGGCTCGCAAGATTCGCGGGGAAATGGGAAGCCCAACCTGGCTCGGCCGAGCCTGCCTAGCTCGACCGAGCGAGGTCTCTATTCCACGGCTCGGCCGAGCCTGCACACCGCTCGGCCGAGCAACTCCTCCAAGCTCCCGAAACTCCTATTTTTGTACCGCTCGGGCAAACTTAGCCTCCTCGGACTTCATAATTGGACGATTTTCATCCAAAACTCATCCAAAAGTGTTGATTTTTGCCAAAAACACGTCCTACAACATTTCAAACATGAACAGACGAAAACAAGACAAAAGAACAACGAAAACATATGATATGGGAGTAAAATGGACACAAACATGCACGCGCACTCATCGAAAAATAGGTCATTTTACACACATATTATAATCCCCCAAATTTGAACCTTTGATTGTCCTCAATCAAAACAAAGTAAAGCCGTTAATCTACCTCGTGCATCACCTCATAGCTCATCAAGATTATCTTAGCATGTTCAAGTAAAATGAGATTATCACCTAACTTTGTAACAAGGTTAATGCTAAGGACATGAACCACTCATCAAAAATGGATACAAGAAACGAAAGCACTTCCTCACGTGTTTAGGGACGATGAGATTCACTCAATCACAAGATATCGAGCTTGATTTCCATAGGCTTGCATCCATTCTCACCACTATACTACAATGAGTTAGTTTCTAGAATCAAGCAGGTCTTTTCAGTGGTTGCAATGTGGCTAACTAAAAGGTGGGTTGTTTTGGGCCAAAGTGACTAAACTTCTCAATTTCCCAAAACCCCCAAACTTGTTCTTTTCGAACCACTACAAACCTTGAGGCTTTTTCATTTCAAAACACACTTTTTTTCTTTTCTCTTTTCTTTTTTTTTTTCATCATTTTCCAAATGCACCATCATTCATTCATTTGTCGGTGCCCTTTTTTTTTCTTTTTCAAACACTTACACCAAAAATTTCGTTGGTGCCACATTTTCTAGGATTCAAACCAAACCTTTATTTCATATCGTTCATGCCTCAACATTTCCCATCAATACAAATTCAATCAATTCCCAACCCAACTCTCATCACCGTATTCACCCTCATACACTCTTTCCCCCCAAACTTGATCCTAATCATATCAAAGAAAATTCACCAATAAAGCTCAATGAGGTAGATAGGATGTTGAAATAAACGTAGATGCAATCCAATTAGATTAATCATTGATGTAAACAGATTTTAATCCCTAGGAGGTTGAGCAATCGACTCTAATTTTGCTAGCCACTTGCTACGGATAACTAGCGGTAGATGAACTAGAAATTGCAAACAACTACGTTATTAATTACTAGCTCACTCCCAATCGACCGTCAATTATCGCCCTACAAACTAGCACCGCACATGGATTGGAACTAGAATTGTTAGATTATACACTTATCACGACGATTTCGTCAGCGTTTTGGCTACAACGTTCACGTCAACTACCTAAAGGCTGGCTATTACCTACACCTAATAGGTAAGAAACAAGCTCAAGTGCAAATCAATCCCTCAAAGGAAAGTAAACAAACAATTACCAAACCTAGTCTTCATGCATCCTTGTTCAAATCAACATCCAAATTGAATTAGAGAAACATACCTCTCAATTGTAACAATACAGAATTGAAATCAAATACATCCATTACAATTGATAAGTAGAAAGTGAAATCTTCCCCAATTGGATTTGCTAGGTCTTGATCTACCCCCTTGGATCTTCAATTCTTCTCCAAGGATTGATGAATAAGCTCCTTGATACCTTGGGTGAGGTTTTGGAAGAGATGGAAATGGGAATCGTAGAGAGAATTTAGGAGTCCGTTATTCAAAATTATCAAAAGTTATGAATTAGTTATGAAAATAACCATTTTCCCCCTTTTATAGACGAGCTAGTAGGGCCTCGGATCGCCTGAGCTGAAGTTGGCTCGCCCGATCCTCCAAAAGATCCACAGGGAAATGGGAAGCCCGACCTTGCTCAATCGAGCCTGCCTCGCTCGGCCAAGCGAGGTCTCTTTTCCACGGCTCCGCCGAGCCTGCACACCGATCGACCGAGCGAGCTCTCTGTCGGGCAGCTTGGCTGAGCCTGCACACCGCTCGGCCGGGCAACTCCTCCAAGCTCCCGAAACTTCTCTTTTTGCACCGCTCGGGCAAACTTAGCCTCCTCGGACTTCATACTTGGACAATTTTCATCCAAAACTCATCCAAAAGTGTTGTTTTATGCTCACAACACGTCCTACAACATTTTAAACACGAAAAGACGAAAACAAGACAAAAGAACAACGAAAACATATGATATGGGAGTAAAATGGACACAAATATGCACACACACTCATCGAAAAAAAGTTCATTTTATGCACATATCACGGGGGTTCAGGCTGACAAGGCAGCTGATGCATGACGAGATTACCATCTCAATGGGTAGCGGAGAGCGAGTCTCAGCAGTATCCATTGGAGATTTTACTTTACACTTTGAAAACAATGTTTTGATTTTGAGAGATGTTTTATATGTGTCGGTTTTTCGGCGGAACTTAATTTCAGTTTCCAAGTTATTTAGTGATGGATATTCAGTTATTTTTGATAGTGGAGTATCTATCATTGGGAACAACGGTGTTATCTGTCATGGCAAACTGATTGACTCTCTCTATATTATTGATTGTATGCATAAATCTTCCGTAAATGTTGCTAACTCATCCAATAATAATAATCATTTAAAGAGAAAGTTTTCTTCCGATGAGGATCAAACATATCTCTGGCACTTGAGACTACGTCACATCAATCTAAAGAGGATTAAAAGATTAGCATGCGATGGGCTCTTGGATTCTTTTCAAGTGGTACCGCATCAAATCTGTGAATCTTGTATAGAGGGAAAGATGACGACCAGGCCTTTTAAGGCAAGTCAATCTCGAGCAGAGGATGTGTTGGAATTGATCCACTCTGACTTATGTGGACCAATGTCCACGCAAGCTCGTGGAGGTTATGTGTACTTCGCCACATTCATTGACAATTACTCAAGATTCGGATATGTATATTTGTTTCGCCACAAGTTCGAATGCTTTGAGAAATTCAAAGAGTTTAGGACTGAGGTAGAAAAGAAGCTAGGTAAGACTATCAAGACACTACGATCAGATCGTGGTGGAGAATACCTCAGTAACGAGTTCTTGCAGTACTTGTCAGACAACGGGATTACATCCCAGTGGACTGCTCCAGGAACCCCTCAAGAAAATGGTGTAGCGGAAAGAAGATATAGAACTCTCTTGGAAATGGTTAGATCGATGATGAGTTATGCAAGCTTGCCGATTTTGTTTTAGGGGTATGCCTTGGAGATAGCGGCCTATTTGCTTAACCAGGTACCTTCTAAATCAGTTCCTAAAATGCCTCTTGAACTCTAGTATGGGCGAAAGCCAAGTTTGAACATAGTGAGGGTTTGGGGTTGTCCAGCATATGTGCTAACAAAGGAACCTGATAAGTTAGAAAGTAGGTGTAAGGTGATGTTGTTTGTAGGATATCCAAGGCAAATGAAAGGTGGTTACTTTTATTGTTCGGAGAATCAGAAAGTGGTTGTCAGTACCAATGCAAGATTCTTGGAGGACGAATATGTAAGAAACCACGATCCAAGAGTGAAATTATCCTCCACGAGCTTGAGGATAAGGAAGCGATTCCATCAAGAAAGCCCAGTGTAGTGGTAAATCCACCTGTAATAGGTGAGGTAATACCAACACTGCAATTAACGCAAGGTATGGGACCAACGGGTACTGTGCCAACTACTGACACGGTTCAAATGCCTCGTCGCAGTGGGAGGGTTGTCCACCAACCCGAGAGGTACATGTTCATGGGAGAGTCCTCAAACTTGATCCCGGAAAGCGGACTAGATGATACCGATCCTTGGACATATGACGAGGCAGTATCTGATAAAGATGCAGACAAATGGCTGATCGCCATGGATTTGAAAATGGAATCTATTACGGCTATGGATGTATACCAGAAAACTGATTTGCCAGATGACTATCGAGCCATAGGGTGCAAATGGATATACAAATGAAAGAAAGGAGCGAATGTTGAAATTACAGCTTTCAAAGCAAGGCTGGTTGCGAAGGGTTATAGTCAGAAAGAATGTGTAAACTATGACGAGACCTTCTCACCGGTAGCAGCACATAAGGACCTAGAGATCTAGCAGATGGATGTCAAAACCGCATTTCTAAACGAGAACCTTGAAGAAGGTAGGGACATCTATATGCAACAGCCAGAAGGTTCTGTGCAGAGGGGCGAAGAACATTTGGTCTGGAAGCTAAAGAACTCGTTGTATAGACTTAAACAAGCTTCACGGTCATGGAATTTGCATTTTGATGAAGTGATTAAATCCTATGGATTTTCACAATGTTCAAACGTGAGTTGTGTGTACCGTCTATGTGTCAGCAGAAGCGTGGTGTTCTTTGCACTTTATGTAGATGATATTCTCCTATTTGGCGACAATGTAGAAGTATTGTCGGGCATAAAGGGGTGGTTATCCGAACAGTTTCATATGAAGGACCTTGGGGAGGCAGGATACATCCTAGGGGTAAAAGTATTGCGGGAGCGTAATAAGAGGATACTGACCTTGTCTCAAGGGTCATATGGGGATACTGTGATTGCCCGGTTCAGCATGCAAACTACCAAGAAAGGTCTGTTACCCTTCAGACATGGCATACATCTTTCCAAGGATCAGTGTCTGGTGACACAAAAGGAGTAATATGAGATGAGCAACGTGCCGTATGCATCGGCTGTGGGGAGCCTCATGTATGCAATGCTATGTATGAGGCCAGATATCTGCTTTGTTGTAGGCATGGTAGCAAGATACCAGTATAACCCTGGACAGGCGCATTGGACCGCGATAAAGTACATACTCAAATACTTGAAAAGGACTAGAGATTATTGTCTCGTCTATCAGTTTGAGGAGTTGTGCCCTGTGTGTTATACTGATTCGAATTTTCAGGCAGACCGAGACAAAAAGAAGTCCACCTCTGGCTATGTGTTTACATTGGGAGGTGGGGCCATATCATGGAGGAGTGCAATGCAGAAGTGCATTGCTGACTCCACCATGGATGTAGAATATGTGGTAGCTTCTGAAGCTTCGAAAGAAGCAGTATGGTTTCGAAACTTCCTTTTGGAGTTGGACGTGATTCCTAAGCTGCCCGCGAGCATCACGGTATATTGTGATAATTCGGGAGCTGTGGCTAATTCAAAGGAACGACGAACTCACAGAGCAAAAAAAACACATTGAAATGAAGTACCATATTATACGAGAAATCGTAGCAAGGGGTGATGTGCTAATAGAGAAGATTGATACAAAAGATAATCTAGCGGATCTATTCACAAAAGCTCTGCCTTAGAAGGTCTACGAGATGCATGTACATAACATCGGGCTGAGGGCAAAGCCAGCCACGTAGAATGATTGAAGTAATAGCTAGATTAGTTTAGACGCGTTATACTTTGGAAAGCCCCTGTATAATGCTTTGAGTATAAGTGAGAGATTGGTGGATTTATATACTGAAAGCATTATGATTGGTATATTATGTACAAGGTCGATTGGATAAAATACTGGGAATCATAAATGTTGTATGTTCATCTCCTGTCTGAATTAATAAACATGTGTCGCAAACGCAATTATCCTCTTATCTCGTCGATTGGGAGATCATATGGTGTGTAGTAGATCAAGGAAGATCGTATGGATCGTTTGACCTAGCGGGATATAAATGGTTATCACTGCTGAGGTAGTTCCAAGATAAACTGTCGGTGTAGGCTGCTTATGGATTTATATACTGAAAGCATTATGATTGGTATATTATGTACAAGGTCGATTGGTTAATATACTGGGAATCATAAATGTTGTATGTTCATCTCATGTCTGAATTAACAAACATGTGTCGCAAACGCAATTATCCTCTTATCTCGTCGATAGGGAGATCATACGGTGTGTAGAAAATCACGGAAGATCGTATGCATCGTTTGACCTAGCGAGATATAAATGGTTATCACAGCTGAGACAGTTCTAAGATAAACTGTCAGTGTAGGCTGCAGCATACGCAATAATAAGCATCTTATCTTGGATGGTTTGGTATGCTGGTGTGGGGCACACATTGATAAGGAACTAAATCGAGATCGATTTTTTTATCTGACATTAAAAGAATCTAGATCTCTATGCCTTGATGAGATCCTAAGCCTACATGAAAGTACGGAAGTATATGCAGATTGTGTATTACTTTGAGTTGCAGTTAAAGGCTCTAGTTGAGCTTTTATATCTGTATCTTGGGTAATAGCAGTTTGTGTATGACTGTCTGGTACTAGAACTAGGTAACCACATCCAGTATAGGATGGTGACATTCCCTAAACAACTCAAAAGGTTCGTTATGCTAAAGTCCTGCAAGCTGATTAAGTTCAAGCATAAGTGAAAAGGTTTGAGTGGATTGATTCAGGAATATAACATGTTAATTAATTAAATAGCTTGTTAGAGCTTAAATTAATTAAAGAATGTCTGTAACCTTAAATGTTGGGATATACCGAGCCCATGCAACCCGTGCCTCAAAACGTGGTAGCAAATAGGTAGGACAATATTGATTCTCTGGTGGAAAGAATCAATATTGATTAATTAATTATATTCTGGGTTGAATATGGGAATTAATTAATTGATAGGCCTTATTTGCTATTTGCATTCTGGTCCCTGGTCTGGCCCATGAAACTCAACCCCAATAGAAGTCCAGTATTTTCCTATAAATAGGCCTCAGTTCCTCAGATCTCAACACACCAGAAGATCATAAGTTGCACACAGCAAACCAGGTTTTGGGAGCTGTGGTGATCGAATAGATCTGAGAAACGAGGAGGAAATTCTTCTTCTCAAATGGGCAAGGAATCTAAAAGGAATCTTCACCAGATATTCAGATTGAGTTGGGATACAGATCAGAAGATCAGATCAAGAGGATTTTCTCTCTTCTCTCTCTCCTTGTTTATTCGAAAATAATTATCTTATTTTCTTAATATTTATTTCCTCAATCTGTTAGGAATTAAATCTTTGTGCGTGGGAAAAATCAAGAGGAATCTTCGCGCACTCGTTCTTTAGGGTTTCGCAATCCAGGTATTTCGCATAAACCCCCTTTTTGCATATTCAATAGGAGCATGCTAGGATTAATCATAGGCATAGCAATTTATTTTTGATATTCCAATTAACGATCCTTGGCAAACGGACTTCGTGATTCAGTTCACAAATCCCTTCAATTGGTATCAGAGCTAGGTTGAATTAATTGGCCCTATCGGAAAAATAATATTGCCTATGATCTGCATGATAATTATTATTGAATGATTGCATGGGTTTTGGATTGTATGTTCATGTTTTTTCGTCCTCGTGGTTCTCGGGTTAATCCGCCCCTTTATATGGATTCGTTTTTCACCCACGAGATAAATCCGTGGTTAGATTTAGATTTTTAGAATGTAATTAGATATTTAAAAAAAAATTAAATCTGTAAAACGAAGAACGCGAAGAACACGAAGAACGAAGAACATGAAGAACAAATGGCCGCACATGGACGCATGATAGCGCCGACACGATAGCATGGTCGTGCACAGCGGTCAGGCACGGCGGACGGCGCGCAGCGGGGCCATGGTGGCGGCCCAGCCGCACGGAAACCCCAGCGCGCACGCACGCAGGCGGGGGCCGCACGGCCAGAGCCGATAGGGCCGGGGTGCGGCGGCTCTGGGCGAGGCCCACGGCGTGAGGGACGGCAGGGCAGGCGGCCGGGAGAGCAGCAGGCCTACACGCGTGCCGGCGGCGCGTCTCCCTCCCTCGGTCATGTCAGCAGGTGGATCAAGTGATGACGGTGGTGGCTCGGGTGGCCGGCGACGCGGGCTGGGGCGGCGACGGGGCTGGGCGTGCAGCCAAAACGCGGAAAAACTCTAGGGTTTTTCGCGTGGTTCACGCGAGCTTCCGATTCTGGCGACTCACGGAGGCCGACGGTGAAGAAGAAAGGTGAACGGCAGTTCGGGCGACGGTCAGGGCAAGCCGGGGCGGCGGCATGCAAAACGGGCAATGGCCGGAGGAGGCGGCATTGCGTGCTGCAACCATGCACGTACGTGCATGGATGTTGCACATGCCGGGATCCTTCACGGCGGCAGCAAGTCACCGGCGGCGGTGATTCGTCGGTGGTGGCTCATCGGGGTAAGTTGTCGCGGGCTATTGGGCTTGCGATTTGTGCCTAGGCCTGCGATTTTGTTAACTGGCCCAGTTGTTCAATTTTTTGATGGATCAAATCTTGGAAGCCCAGATTCAGAAAATAAATTCAGATCACAGTCCAAGTAGTGGGAGCCCAGTCGAAGATCTGTATAATTAATTTCTACTTGTAATAGTTAGAATTAATTTTATTTTTTTATCATGGGCTACTAGGACATTTTTTATTTGTTTTATTATCTGTCTTCGCATGATATATGTGTTTAATTTAATTGCGCAGCATATAAGCATGGTGTAGATAATAGGAGCACGTTTACTGCTTTTATTTACAGCTTTAAAGCATGCTATGTGATTTATTTTGTGTAATTAATTATAACTATAAATTCGGGGTTCATGCTATGCATGATAGAATTTTAGCAATGTTATAATTATGGCTACATAAAATAATCTGTGCAATTAAACCTTAAGAACTAAAATTACTAAGCTCATAATTTAGTAAGACCTCCACAAAGCGATCCTTTATTGGAAGTGGGTAATTTATTAGGTAAACGTCTACATGTGTAGCTTACTTAATTTATTATTCATAAGTTCTAATAGATAGGATTTCTTAAAACAAACATTTATTTCATGTGAGAAGTGGGAGTTCATGCGTAAACGTCTACTTGTGTAGCTTGCGTATTGAATTTTCATAAGTTCTCTAGGGATTGAATTAAATGAGACAACCTTATTATAGGGATCGGGTGTGTTCTAATAGATCCTTATATGGGAGGGTTGGCTTCGGTGGTAAGCTATCTTAGATTTTATCCAGAGTATAACTCATTTGTGATGTCCCTGCTCAGTAGGATAATATGGTCTTAAGTTAGTCTCCAATTATTAATTCCATATGTCCATGTAATTTTTTATTTCAAAATTAAATCTGTAAAACGAAGAACGAAGAACTTAGAACACGAAGAACGAAGGGCCGCACGACGCGTGACAGCGCCGGCACGGTGCGAGAGCCAAGCACGGCGGTCGACGGAGGCGGGGAACGGCAGCAGGGGGAGCGGTGAGCCACGGCGGCGCTGCAGCCACGAGTGAAATCCTAGGGTTTCAGCGCGCGCGGCGCTCGCACGTACGACGGCGGAACAGCCGCGCGGCCCAGGCCGGCCACGGCTGGTGCGGCAGCTCCGGGGCGAGGTCGACGGTGCGAGGGAGGCCGGGGCAGACGGCCGGAATGGCGGACGCGGCCAAGGCGCGCGGGCGCGCGCGCGACACGGCGGAACCCTAGGTTCCGCGTGCGCGCGCAGCAGCCATGCGCGACCCTGCGCGCGCCGGCGACGGACTTCCCCCCCTCGGTCGGCGTCGGCAGGCGGAGCAGATGGTGGTGTGGCGGTGGCTTGGTCCCGGCGACGCGGGCTGGGGCGGCGACGGGCTGGGCGGGCGGCCGGAACGCGGAAAAACCCAAGGGTTTTTCGCGTGGTTCGCGCGAGCCCGATTTCATCCTTGCGTGATTCCGGCGAGTCACGGAGGCCAACGGTAGAGAAGAAGAGTGAACGGCGGTTCGGGCGACGGTCGGGGCAAGCCGGGGCGGCGGCATGCGAAACGGGCAACGGTCGGAGGAGGCGGTATCGCGGACTGCATCCATGCACGTACGTTCATGGCTGTTATGCATACCGGGAGCCCTCACGACGACGGCGGGTCGCCGACGATGGTGTTTCGCCGGTGGTGGCTCGTCGGGCCGAGTTCTTGCAGGCTATTGGGCTTGCATTGTGTGCCTAGGCCTGCGATCTGGTTATTTGGCCCAGTTGTCCAATTTTCTGATGGATCAAATCTTGGAGGCCCAAGTTCAGAAAATAAATCAAGATCTCAGACCAAGTAGTGGGAGCCCAGTCGAAGATCTGTAAAATAAATTCCAACTTGTAATAGTTAGATTTATTTTGTTTTGTATCATGGGGCCACGAGGACATTTTTTATTTGTTATATTATCTGTCTTCGCATGATATACATGTTTAATTTAATTGCGCAGTATATAAGCATGTTGTAGATAATAGGAGCACGTTTACTGCTTTTATTTACAGCTTAAAAGCATGCTATGTGATTTATTTTATGTAATTAATTATGACTATAAATTCGGGGTTCATGCTTTGCATGATAGAATTTTAGCAATGTTATAATTATGGCTACATAAAATAATCTGTGCAATTGAACCTTATGAACTGAAAATTACTAAGCTCATAATTTAATAAGACCTCCACAAAGCGATCCTTTATTGGAAGTGGATAATTTATTAGGTAAACGTCTACATGTGTAGCTTACTTAATTTATTGTTCATAAGTTCCAATTGATAGGATTTCTTAAAGCAAACATTTATTTCATGTGAGAAGTGAGAGTTCATGCGTAAACGTCTACATGTGTAGCTTGCGTATTGAATTTTCATAAGTTCTCTCAGGATTGAATTAAATGAGACAACCTTATTATAAGGATCAGGTGTGTTCAAATAGATCCTAATATGGGAGGGTTGACTTTGGTGGTAAGCTAGCTTAGATATTGTCCAGAGTATAACTCATATGTGAAGTCCCTGCTCAGTAGGATAATATGGTCTTAAGTTAGTCTCCAATTATTAATTCCATTTGTCTAAGGAACCCGGGCATGGATTGGAATTAAAGGACTGGAATTGAAAGATGCAGTCTGGTTAAGTGTTTTGTTGTAAACGTCCACATGTGTGGCTTACAATAGTAATACTTAGGGAAATTGGAGGAAACATTAATATTGCTTTATCATAAGGTTTCAATATTTAATTGTTTCAATGTTCTGCGACTATGTTTTAATTAGTGTTTTTAATTTATTGTTTTCAGACATGTCTCTTCATCGTATCATTTATCTCTTGACATCAAATCCTTTAACCGGTCCAAATTTCCCTGTGTGGAAGTTTTGCTTCTTGGAAATACTCCACATTGCAAATCATTCTCGTATACTCTATATGGATCCTTTATCTCCCAAGTATTGGAATTGCACTGGTTATGAGCGAGTGTTCTATGAAAGGTGGAGGACTTCTGATGAGTTTGGCCGCATTCTCATTAAGAAAACTCTATCCAGAGAACTAAGGCTCAAATACGATCAGTACCAATCTTTTGTTGAGATATGGAGGGATCTAATAAGGGTATATGGGAAGGTGAGACGAACTGTCAGTTACAGTCTTGTGGAAGACCTGGTCTGCAAGAAGATGACTGATGGGAGTTCGTTGTCTCTGCATCTTGATAGCATGATGGAAATTATGAGAAGGTACAGAAAGAGAGGTGGACGAATCACTAGACGGGCTAAAATCAATATCGTCCTGCACTCTCTCTCTGATTCTTATGGTGATTTCATCAAGTCCCTTGGTACCAAGTGCAAGTACACTCTTCCAGAGTTACTCTTGGCACTAGAACAATGGGAATCTAACCAGAAAGCTTCGGAATTTGCTCAATTCATGAAGGTCTTTGATAAGACTATGATTGAAGCAAAGGAAATTCTTAAGCGGTTAGAAGAAGCTGATCAGGCAGAGGCTATCATGAGGCCATGCAAACGCAAGCGAAGTGAAGTAGATTGTCTAGTGCCTATCACGGGTAGACAAGGTACGTCATGTGCATTTATAACGGAAACATGTTTAGCATCAGTTTCTACCCATTCTTGGGTAGTGGATACTGGAGCTACTGACCATGTTTGTTATACTTTGCAGGGGTTCAGGCCGACAAGGCAGCTGAAGCATGACGAGATTACCATCTCAATGGGCAGCGGAGAACGGGTCTCAGTAGTAGCCATTGGAGATTTTACTTTATGCTTTGAAAACAATGTTCTGATTTTGAGAGATGTTTTATATGTGCTGGTTTTTCGGCGGAACTTAATTTCAGTTTCCAAGTTATTCTGTGATGGATTTTCAGTTATTTTTGATAGTGGAGTTTCTATCATTGGTAATAACGGTGTTATCTGTCATGGCAAACTGATTGACTCTCTCTATATCATTGATTGTATGCATAAATCTTCCGTGAATGTTGCAAACTCATCCAATAATAATAATCATTTAAAGAGAAAGTTTTCTTCCGATGAGGATCAAACATATCTCTGGCACTTGAGACTAGGTCACATCAATCTAAAGAGGATTAAAAGATTAGCATGCGATGGGCTCTTGGATTCCTTCCAAGTGGTACCGCATCCAATCTGCGAGTCCTGTATAGAAGGAAAGATGACGACCAGGCTTTTTAAGGCAAGTCAGTCTCGAGCAGAGGACGTGTTACAGTTGATCCACTCTGACTTATATGGACCATTGTCCACGCAAGCTCGTGGAGGGTATGAGTATTTCGCCACATTCATTGACGATTACTCAAGATTCGAATACGTCTATTTGCTTCGCCATAAGTCTGAATGCTTTGAGAAATTCAAAGAATTCTGGACTGAGGTAGAAAAGAAGCTTGGTAAGACTATCAAGACACTACGATCAGATCGTGGTGGGGAATACCTCAGCAACGAGTTCTTGCAGTACTTGTCAGATAACGGGATTACATCCCAGTGGACTGCACCGGGAACCCCTCAACAAAATGGTGTAGGGGAAAGAAGAAATAGAACTCTCTTGGAAATGGTCAGGTCGATGATGAGTTATGCAAGCTTGCCGATTTCGTTTTGGGGATATGCCTTGGAAACAGCGGCCTATTTGCTTAACCCGGTACCTTCAAAGTCAGTTCCTAAAACACCTCTGGAACTCTGGTATGGGCGAAAGCCAAGTTTGAACAGAGTGAGGGTTTGGGGTTGTCCAGCATATGTGCTGACAAAGGAACCTAATAAGTTAGAAAGTAGGTGTAAGCTGATGCTGTTTGTAGGATATCCCAGGCAAACGAAAGGTGGTTACTTCTATTGTCCTGAGAATCAGAAAGTCGTTGTCAGTACCAACGCGAGATTCTTGGAGGACGAATATGTAAGAAATCACAGATCCAAGAGTGAAATTATCCTCCACGAGCTTGAGGATAAAGAAGCAATTCCATCAGGAAAGCCCAGTGTAGTGGTAGATCCACGTGTAACAGGTGAGAATATACCAACACTGCCACTAATGCAAGGTGTGGGACCAACGCGTACTGTGCCAACTACTGACACAGCTCAGATGCCTCGTCGCAGTGGGAGGGTTAGTCACAAACCCGAGAGGTATATGTTCGTGGGAGAGTCTTCTGACTTGATCCCGGAAAACGGACTAGATGATACCGATCCCTGGACATATGACGAGGCAGTATCTGATAAAGATGCGGACAAATGGCTGATCGCCATGGATTCTGAAATAGAATCCATTACTGCTATGGATGTATGCCAGAAAACTGATTTGCCGGATGGCCATCGAGCCATAGGGTGCAAATGGGTATACAAAAGAAAGAAAGGATCGAATGGGGAAATTACAGCTTTCAAAGCAAGGCTGGTGGCGAAAGGTTATAGTCAGAAAGAGGGTGTAGACTATGACGAGACTTTCTCACCGGTAGCCATGCTTAAGTCCATTCGAATACTCCTGGCCATAGCAGCACATAAGAACCTAGAAATCTGGCAGATGGATGTCAAAACCGCGTTTCTAAACGGGTACTTTGAAGAAGGTAGGGACATCTATATGCAACAACCAGAAGGTTATGTGCAGAAGGGCGAAGAACATTTGGTCTGGAAGCTAAGGAAGTCGCTGTATGGACTTAAACAAGCTTCACGGTCATGGAATCTCCGTTTTGATGAGGTGATTAAATCTTATGGATTCTCACAATGTTCAAACGAGAGTTGCGTGTACCGTCTGTGTGTCAGCGGAAGCGTGGTATTCCTTGCACTTTATGTAGATGATTTTCTCCTATTTGGTGACAATGTGGAAGTATTGTCGGGCATAAAGGGGTGGTTATCCGAGCAGTTTCATATGAAGGACCTTGGGGAGGCAGGATACATCCTAGGGGTAAAAGTATTGCGGGAGCGCAATAAGAGGATGCTGACCTTGTCTCAAGGGTCATATGTGGATACTGTGATTGCCCGTTTCAACATGCATAATGCCAAGAAAGGTTTGTTACCCTTCAGACGTGGCATACATCTTTCCAAGGATCAGTGTCCGGTGACACAAAAGGAGAAAGATGAGATGAGCAACGTGCCGTATGCATCGGCCGTGGGTAGCCTCATGTATGCAATGTTATGTACGAGGCCAGATATCTGCTTTGCTGTAGGAATGGTAGCGAGATATCAGTCTAACCCTGGACAGGCGCATTGGGCTTGCGATTTGTGCCTAGGCCTGCGATTTGGTTAACTGGCCCAGTTGTTCAATTTTCTGATGGATCAAATCTTGGAGGCCCAGATTCAGAAAATAAATTCAGATCACAGTCCAAGTAGTGGAAGCCCAGTCGAAGATCTGTATAATTAATTTCTACTTGTAATAGTTAGAATTAATTTAATTTTTTTATCTTGGGCTACTAGGACATTTTTATTTGTTTTATTATCTGTCTTCGCATGATATATGTGTTTAATTTAATTGCGCAGCATATAAGCATGTTGTAGATAATAGGAGCACGTTTACTGCTTTTATTTACAGCTTTAAAGCATGCTATGTGATTTATTTTGTGTAATTAATTATAACTATAAATTCGGGGTTCATGCTATGCATGATAGAATTTTAGCAATGTTATAATTATGGCTACATAAAATAATCTGTGCAATT
>JAPKLW010001546.1:151206-182700 GCA_026898455.1 Plectranthus barbatus
AAAGATGTTAATTAATTAAATAGCTTGTCAGAGCTTAAATTAATTAATGAATGTCTGTAACCTTAAATGTGGGGATAAACCGAGTCCAATGCAACCCGTTCCTCAAAACGTGGTAGCAAATAGGTAGGACAGTATTGATTCTCTGGTGGCATGAATCAATATTAATTAATTAATTATATTCTAGGTTGAATATGGGAATTAATTAATTGATAGGCCTTATTTGCTATTTGCATTCTGGTCCCTGGTCTGGCCCATCATAACTCAAGCCCAAAATAGGAGCCTAGAATTTCCTATAAATAGGCCTCAATTCCTCAGATCTCAACACACCTACACCACACAAGATCAGAAGTTGCACACAGAAAACCAGTATTTGGGAGCTGTATGTGATCGACTAAGATCTGAGAACGAGGAGGAAATTCTGCTTCTCAACCGGGCAATGGATCTGATAGATAATCTTCACCAGATTTTCAGATCGAGTTGGGATACAGATCAGGAGGATTCTTCTTCTTCTCTCTCCTCTCTTGTTTTTCGAAAATAATTGTTTATTTTTATATAGATTAATTTCCTCAATCTGTTAGGAAATTATATCTTGGTGCGTGGGAAAAATCAAAGGGCATCTCCGCGCACGCGTTCTTCAGAGTTCATCGATCCAGGTATTCCGCATAAACCTTCTTATGTATAATAATATAGGAGCATGCTAGGATTGTTCATAAGCATAGCAATTTATTTTGATATTCCAATTAACGATCCTTGGCAAACGGACTTCGTGATTCAGTTCACGAATCCCTTCAGGTGAGTCGAATTGTCAGTTATAATCTTGTAGAGGACCTGGTCTGCAAGAGCATGACTGATGGGAGTTCGTTGCTTCTGCACTTTGTCAGTATGATGAGAATTATGGGAAAGTACTGAAAGAGAGGTGGACAAGTCAGTAAGCGGGCAGAAATAAACATTGTCCTGCACTCTCTGTCTGATTCTTATGATGATTTTATCAAGCCCCTCGCTACCAGGCGCAAGTTCACTCTTCCTGAGTTTCTCTTAGCCCTGATGCGAGAGGAATCTGACCTTAGGGCATTGGAATTTGCTCCAACTTTGTCAGCTTTTGACAAGACAGTTGCTGAAGCAAAGGAAATGCTTAAAAGGTTAGATGAAGCTGATTTAACAGAAGATGTCATCAGGCCATACAAACGCAAGCGAAGTGAAGTATATTGTCTAGTGCTCAGCACGGGTAGACAAGGTACGTCATGTGCATTTATAACGGAAACATGTTTAGCATCGTTTTCTACCCATTCTTGGGTAGTGGATACTGGAGCTACTGACCATGTTTGTTATACTTTGCAGGGGTTCAGGCCGACAAGGCAGCTAAAGCATGACAAGATTACCATCTCAATGGGCAGCGGAGAGCGAGTCTCAGCAGTAGCCATTGGAGATTTTACTTTATGCTTTGAAAACAATGTTTTGATTTTGAGAGGTGTTTTATATGTGCCGGTTTTTTGGCGGAACTTAATTTCAGTTTCCAAGTTATTTTGTGATGGATATTTAGTTATTTTTGATAGTGGAGTTTCTATCATTGGTAATAACGGTGTTTTCTGTCATGGCAAACTGATTGACTCTCTCTATATCATTGAATGTATGCATAAACCTTCCATGAATGTTGCAAACTCATCCAATAATAATAATCATTTAAAGAGAAAGTTTTCTTCCGATGAGGATCAAAAATATCTCTTGCACTTGAGACTAGGTCACATCAATCTAAAGAGGATTAAAAAATTAACATGCGATGGGCTCTTAGATTCTTTTCAAGTGGTACCGCATCAAATCTGTGAGTCCTGTATAGAGGGAAAGATGACGACCAGGCCTTTTGTGGACCACTCTGACTTATGTGGACCAATGTTCAAGCAAGCTCGTGGAGGTTATGAGTACTTCGCCACATTCATTGACGATTACTCAAGATTCGGATATGTATATTTGTTTCGCCACAAGTTTGAATGCTTTGAGAAATCAAAGAGTTTAGGACTGAGGTAGAAATGAAGCTAGGTAAGACTATCAAGACACTACGATCAGATCGTGGTGGTGAATACCTCAGTAACGAGTTTTTGCAGTACTTGTTAGATAACGGGATTACATCCCTGTGGACTGCACTAGGAACCCCTCAACAAAATGGTGTAGCGAAAAGAAGAAATAGAACTCTCTTGGAAATGGTCAGGTCGATGATGAGTTATGCAAGCTTGCCTATTTCGTTTTGGGGATATGCCTTGGAGACAGCGGCCTACTTGCTGTAGTAACTGAGTCTACAATAGGCGACATGAATCGCCATTTATTATAACTCCGGATTCGATTTATGGATATCAAAATAAATATCATGACAAACAGTAAATGCCCTATGCATGCACCTATTTAATTTAATTCGTAGATTCAAAGGAATACCTGAGACACCAACGACTGATCTACAGATCTAGGTCGATGATGGCAATGATGAATGTGTAGATCTGGATCTGGAATCGATCAAAGCAAAGGTGTTCCTACAGATCTGATCTTCTTATCTATTCCCTTGTTCGATCCGAAAATCTGGTGAGGATACGCTACTGGATCTACAGCCGCCCACTCTCTCTCAATCTCTCTAGGGTTTCTGATTTGAAAACTTCAAACATATGTGGGAAAATGAGAGATTTATCTATTTATATAGATCTGGAGAATAGGCTATTAGGGTTTAATAAACCCTAATGGGCTCTGAGCAGTGTTGGGCCAGACCAAGGATCAAATGCAAATAATAAACTGGGCCTCCTATTAATTAATTCCATGTTCAACCCAGAACATAATTAATTAATAAACATTAATTCATGCCACCAGAGAATTAATGCTGACCTACCTCTTTATTACCGCGTTATTAGGAACGGGTTGCATTGACTTGGTTAATCCCCATATTTAAGGCTTCAGACATTTTTTAATTAATTCAGCCTATGACAATTAGCTGTAATTAATTAATCTCTTATTATTCCTGAGTAGTACCACTCAACCCTTATCGCTTACGCTTGAATCAATGATTCAGCCTGCAGGACTTAGCATAACGAACCTCGTGAGCTTCCCAAGGAATGTCACCATCCTGAAATGGATATGGTTATCTAAATCCAGCCTGAGGAAACCCCACACAAACTGCCATCACCCAAGATGCAGATATACGAGTACATGTAAGACTCTCCACCATAGCAAGTCAAAGTGACAGTCAACCCATGTGTGCCCCTCAGCTTTCAATAGACTTTAGATCCAACCAAGTTACCGAGATCTTTACTCATTCATATGTCAAGTAGAATGGTTCATCTCACTGTTGATCCTATCAATACATTGAGATGTACCGGTCGCACAAAGAAGTCAAGATAAACCACTTATAGACTTGTGTGCCGCAGCCTAAATCGACAGCCAAACCAAAAACTGTCTCAACTGTGATAACTGTTTATATCTCACTAGGTCGAACGATCTATACGATCTTCTGTGGTCTCTTACACACCGTATGATCTCCCTATCGATGAGATAACTGGATGTGTTTGTTCGCATCGTATGATTGTTATTTCAGACAGGAGTTGTTTATCGCAAGTCATTAATGATTACCAGTATATCAAACATAATGTTTCCTAATATACCAATCATAATGCTTTATGTATACAATTCCAACAATTGCTTAACCTGGTACCTTCTAAATCAGTTCCTAAAACACCTATGGAACTCTGGTATGGGCGAAAGCCAAGTTTGAATAGAGTGAGGGTTTGGGGTTGTCCAGCATATGTGCTGACATAAGAACCTGATAAGTTAGAAAGTAGGTGTAAGCTGATGCTGTTTGTAGGATATCCCAGGCAAACGAAAGGTGGTTATTTCTATTGTCCTGAGAATCAAAAAGTCGTTGTCAGTACCAACACAAGATTCTTGGAGGACGAATATGTAAGAAACCACAGATCCAAGAGTGAAATTGTCCTCCACGAGCTTGAGGACAAGGAAGCAATTCCATCAGGAAAGCCCAGTGTAATGGTAAATCCACCTATAACAGGTGAGGCTATACCAACACTGCCACTAATGCAAGGTATGGGACCAACGCGTACTTTGCCAACTACTGACACGGTTCAGATGCCTCATCGCAGTGGGAGGGTTATCCACCAACCCGAAAGGTATATGTTCGTGGGAGAGTCTTCTGACTTGATCCCGGAAAATAGACTGGATGATACCGATCCCTGGACATATGACGAGGTGGTATCTGATAAAGATGCAAATGGCTGATCGCCATGGATTCTGAAATAGAATCCATTACGGCTATGGATGTATACCAGAAAACTGATTTCTCAGATGGTTGTCGAGTCATAGGGTGCAAATGGGTATACAAAAGAAAGAAAGGAGCGAATGGTGAAATTACAGCTTTCAAAGCAAGGCTGGTGGCGAAGGGTTATAGTCAGAAAGAAGGTGTAGACTATGACGAGACCTTCTCACCGGTAGCCATGCTTAAGTCCATTCGTATACTCCTAGCCATAGCAGCACATAAGGACCTAGAAATCTGGCAGATGGATGTCAAAACCGCGTTTCTAAACGGGTACCTTGAAGAAGGTAGGGACATCTATATGCAATAGCCAGAAGGTTATGTGCAGAAGGGCGAAGAACATTTGGTCTGGAAGCTAAAGAAGTCATTGTATGGACTTAAACAAGCTTCACGGTCATGGAATCTGCATTTTGATGAAGTGATTAAATCCTATGGATTTTCACAATGCTCAAACGAGAGTTGCGTGTACCGTCTATGTGTCAGCGGAAGCGTGGTTTTCCTTGCACTTTATGCAGATGATATTCTCCTATTTGGCGACAATGTGGAAGTATTGTCGGGCATAAAGGGGTGGGTATCCGAGCAGTTTCATATGAAGGACCTTGGGGAGGTAGGATATATCCTAGGGGTAAAAGTATTGTGGGAGCGCAATAAGAGGATGTTGACCTTGTCTCAATGATCATATGTGGATACTGTGATTGCCCGTTTCAGCATGCAAACTGCCAAGAAAAGTCTGTTACCCTTCACACATGGCATATATCTTTCCAAGGATTAGTGTCCGGTGACACAAGGGAAAAAGATGAAATGAGGAACGTGCCATATGCATCGACCGTGGGGAGCCTCATGTATGCAATGCTATGTACAAGGCCAGATATCTGCTTTGCTGTAGGCATGGTAGCGAGATACCAGTCTAACCCTGGACAGGTGCATTGGACCACGGTAAAGCACATACTCAAATACTTGAAAAGGAATAGAGACAATTGTCTCGTCTATCAGTGTGAGGAGTTGTGCCTTGTGGGTTATACTGATTCGGATTTCCAGGCAGACCGAGACGAAAAGAAGTCCACCTCTGGTTATGTGTTTACATTGGGAGGTGGGGCCATATCATGGAGGAGTGCAAAGCAGAAGTGTATTGCGGACTCCACCATGGAAGCTGACTATGTGGCAGCTTCTGAAGCTTCGAAAGAAGCAGTATGGTTTCGAAACTTCCTTCTGGAGATGGACGTGATTCCTAAGCTACCCAAAACTATTACGATATATTGTGATAATCGGGAGCTGTGGCTAATTCAAAGGAACCACGAACTCACAGAGCAACAAAACACATTGAAAGGAAGTACTATATTATATGAGAAATCGTAGCTAGGGGTGATGTGATAATAGAGAAGATTGATACAAAAGATAATCTAGTGGATCCATTCACAAAAGCTCTTCCTCAGAAGGTCTACGAGATGCATGTACATAACCTTGGGATGAGGGCAAAGCCAGCCACGTAGAATGATTGATGTAATAGCTAGATTAGTTTAGACGTGTTATACTGTGGAAAGCCCCTGTATAATGCTTCGAGTATAAGTGGGAGATTGATGGATTTATATACTGAAAGCATTATGATTCTTATATTATGTACAAGGTCGATTTGTTAAAATACTGGGAAACACAAATGTTGTATGTTCATCTCCTGTCTGAATTAACAAACATGTGTCGCAAACGTAATTATCCTCTTATCTCGTCGATTGGGAGATCATACGGTGTGTAGTAGATCACGGAAGATCGTATGAATTGTTTGACCTAGCGGGATATAAATGGTTATCACTGCTGAGACAGTTCCAGGATAAACTGTCGGTGTAGGCTGCTGATGGATTTATATATTGAAAGCATTATGATTGGTATATTATGTACAAGGTCGATTGGTTAATATACTGGGAATCATAAATGTTGAATGTTCATCTCCTGTTTAATTTAACAAACATGTGTCGGAAACGCAATTATCCTCTTATCTCGTCGATAGGGAGATCATACGGTGTGTAGAAAATCACAAAAGATCGTATGGATCGTTTGACCTAGCGAGATATAAATGGCTATCACAACTGAGACAGTTCCAGGATAAACTGTCGGTGTAGGCTGCAGCATACGCAGTAATAAGCATCTTATCTTGGATGGCTTGGTATGCTGGTGTGGGGCACACATTGATAAGGACCTAAGTCGAGATCGATTCTTTTATTAGACATTAAAAGAATCTAGATCTCTATGGCTTGATGAGATCCTAAGCCTACATGAAAGTACGGAAGTATATGCAGATTGTGTATTACTTTGAGTTGCAGTGAAAGGCTCTAGTTGAGCTTGTATATCTGTATCTTGGGTAATAACAGTTTGTGTATAACTGTCTGGTACTAGAACTAGGTAACCACATCCAGTATAGGATGGTGACATTCCCTGAACACCTCAAAAGGTTCGTTATGCTAAAGTCTTGCAGGCTGATTAAGTGGATTGATTCAGGAATATAAGATGTTAATTAATTAAATTGCTTGTCAGAGCTTAAATTAATTAACGAGTGTCTGTAACCTTAAATGTGGGGATATACCGAGCCCATGCAACTCGTAACTCAAAACGTGGTAGCAAATAGGTAGGACAGTATTGATTCTCTGGTGGAATGAATCAATATTAATTAATTAATTATATTCTGGGTTGAATATGAGAATTAATTAATTGATTGGCCTTATTTGCTATTTGCATTCTGGTCCCTGGTCTGGCCTATGAAACTCAAGCCCAATTGAAGTCCAGTATTTTCCTATAAATAGGCCTCAGTTCCTCAGATCTCAACACACCACAAGATCATAAATCGCACACAGCAAACCAGGTTTTGGGAGCTGTGGTGATCGACTAGATCTGAGAGACAAGGAGGAAATTTTGCTTCTCAATCGGGCAAGGAATCTAAAGGGAATCTTCACCAGACATTCAGATTGACATAGGATATAGATCAGAAGATCAGATCAGGAGGATTTTCTCTCTTCTCTCTCTCCTTGTTTATTCAAAAATAATTATCTTATTTTCTTAAGATTTATTTCCTCAATCTGGTAGGAATTTAATCTTTGTGCGTGGGAAAGATCAAGAGGAATCTCCGCGCACTCGTTCTTCATGGTTTCGCAATCCAGGTATTCCACATAAACCCCATTTATGCATATTCAATAGGAGCATGCTACGGTTAATCATAGGCATAGCAATTTATTTTTGATATTCAAATTAACAATCCTTGGCAAACGAACTTCGTGATTCAGTTCACAAATCCCTTCAGCTGCAGCATACGCTGTAATAAGCATCTTATCTTGGATGGCTTGGTATGCTGGTGTGGGGCACATTGATAAGGACCTAAGTTGAGATCGATTCTTTTATCTGACATTAAAAGAATCCATATCTCTATGGCTTGATGAGATCTTAAACCTAAATGAAGGTACGGAAGTATATGCAGATTGTGTATCACTTTGAGTTGCAATGAAAGGCTCTAGTTGAGATTGTATTGAATAGGTTCGTGAACTGAATCAAGAAGTCCATTTGCCAAGGATCGTTAATTGGAATATCAAAATAAATTGCTATGCCTATGAACAATACTAGCATGCTCCTATATTATTATGCATAAGAAGGTTTATGCGGAATACCTGGATTGATGAACTCTGAAAAATGCGTGCGCGGAGATGCCCTTTGATCTTTCCCACGCACAAAGATTTAATTCCTAACAGATTGAGGAAATAAATCTTGAGAAAATAAGATGATTATTTTCGAAAATAAGAAGAGAGAGAAGAAGAAAAATCCTCCTGCTTTGATCTTCTGATTTGTATCCCAACTCGATCTGAAAATCTGGTGAAGATTCTCTATCAGATCCCTTGCCCGGTTGAGAAGCAGAATTTCCTCCTTGTTCTCAGATCTTAGTCGATCACCACAGCTCCCAGAACTGGTTTGCTGTGTACAACTTATGATCTTGTGGTGTGTTGAGATCTGAGGAACTGAGGCCTATTTATAGGAAATTACTGGACTCCTATTGGGCTTGAGTTTCATGGGCCAGACCAGGGACCAAAATGCAAATAGCAAATAAGGCCTATCAATTAATTAATTTCCATATTCAACCCAAAATATAATTAATTAATTAATATTGATTCATTTCACCAGCGAATCAATATTGTCCTACCTATTTGCTACAAAGTTTTGAGGTACGGGTTGCATGGGCTCGGTATATCCCCACATTTAAGGTTACAGACATTCGTTAATTAATTTAAGCTCTGACAAGCTAATTAATTAATTAACATCTTATATTCCTGAATCAATCCACTCAAACCTTTTCATTTATGCTTGAACTTAATCAGCCTGCAGGACTTAGCATAACGAACCTTTTGAGCTGTTCAGGGAATGTCACCATCCTATACTGGATGTGGTTACCTAGTTCCAGTACCAGACAGTCATACAAAAACTGCTATTACCCAAGATACAGATATACAAGCTCAACTAGAGCCTTTCACTGCAACTCAAAGGAATACACAATCTGCATATACTTCTGTACCTTCATTTAGGCTTAGGATCTCGTCAAGCCATAGAGATCTAGATTCTTTTAATGTCAGATAAAAGAATCGATCTCGACTTAGGTCATTATCAATGTGTGCCCCACACCAGCATACCAAGCCATCCAAGATAAGATGCTTATTACAGCGTATGCTGCAACCTCCACCGACAGTTTATCCTGGAACTGTCTCAGCTGTGATAACTGTTTATATCTTGCTAGGTCAAACGATCCATACAATCTTTCGTGATCTTCTACACACCGTATGATCTCCCTATCGACGAGATAAGAGGATAATTGTGTTTACGACATATGTTTGTTAATTCAGACAGGAGATGAACATACAACATTTATGATTCCCAGTATATTAACCAATCGACCTTGTACATAATATACCAATCATAATGCTTTCAGTATATAAATCCATCAATCTCCCACTTATACTCAAAGCATTATAGAGGTGCTTTCCAGAGTATAATGCGTCTAAACTAATCTAGCTATTACATCAAACGTTCTATGTGGATAGCTTTGCCCTCAGCCCAAGGTTACGTACATGCATCACGTAGACCTTCAGAGGCAGAGCCTTTGTGAATGGATCCGCTAGATTATTTCTTGTATCAATCTTCTCTACTAGCACATCACCCCTTGCTACAATTTCTCGTATAATATGGTACTTCCTTTCAATGTGTTTTGTTGCTCTGTTAGTTCGTGGTTCCTTTGAATTAGCCACAGCTCCCGAATTATCACAATATATCGTGATTGACTTGGGTAGCTTAGGAATCACGTCCAACTCCAGAAGGAAGTTTCGAAACCATACCGCTTATTTCGAAGCTTCAGAAGCTGCCACATACTCTGCTTCCATGGTGGAGTCCGCAATGCACTTCTGCTTTGCACTCCTCCATGATATGGCCCCACCTCCCAATGTAAACACATAGCCAGAGGTGGACTTCTTTTCGTCTCGATCTGCCTGGAAATCCGAATCAGTATTACCCACAAGGCACAACTCCTCACACTGATAGACGAGACAATAGTCTCTAGTCCTTTTCAGGTATTTGAGTATGTGCTTTACCGCGGTCCAATGCGCCTGTCCAGGGTTAGACTGGTATCTCGCTACCATGCCTACAGCAAAGCAGATATCTGGCCTCGTACATAGCATTGCATACATGAGGCTCCCCACGGCCGATGCATATGGCACGTTCCTCATTTCATCTTTCTCCCTTTGTGTCACCGGACACTAATCCTTGGAAAGATATATGTCATGTCTGAAGGGTAACAGACCTTTCTTGCCAGTTTGCATGCTGAAATGGGCAATCACAATATCCACATATGATCCTTGAGACAAGGTCAGCATCCTCTTATTGCACTCCCGCAATACTTTTACCCCTAGGATGTATCCTGCCTCCCCAAGGTCCTTCATATGAAACTGCTCGGATAACCACCCCTTTATGCCGGACAATACTTCCACATTGTCGCCAAATAGGAGAATATCATCTACATAAAGTGCAAGGAACACCACGCTTCCGCTGACACATAGATGGTATACGCAACTCTCGTTTGAGCATTGTGAAAATCCATAGGATTTAATCACTTCATCAAAACGCAGATTCCATGACCGTGAAGCTTGTTTAAGTCCATACAACGACTTCCTTAGCTTCCAGACCAAATGTTCTTCGCCCTTCTGCACATAACCTTCTGGCTGTTGCATATAGATGTCCCTACCTTCTTCAAGGTACCCGTTTAGAAACGCGGTTTTGACATCCATCTGCCAGATTTCTAGGTCCTTATGTGCTGCTATGGCTAGGAGTATACGAATGGACTTAAGCATGGCTACCGGTGAGAAGGTCTCGTCATAGTCTACACCTTCTTTCTGACCATAACCCTTCGCCACCAGCCTTGCTTTGAAAGCAGTAATTTCACCATTCGCTCCTTTCTTTCTTTTGTATACCCATTTGCACCCTATGGCTCGACAGCCATCTGGCAAATCAGTTTTCTGGTATACATCCATAGCCGTAATGGATTCTATTTCAGATTCCATGGCGATCAACCATTTGTCTGCATCCTTATCAGATACCTCCTTGTCATATGTTTAGGGATCGGTATCATCCAGTCTGTTTTCTGGGATCAAGTCAGAAGACTCTCCCATGAGCATGTACCTTTCGGGTTGGTGGACAACCCTCCCACTGCGATGAGGCATCAGAACCGTGTCAGTAGTTGGCACAGTACGCGTTGGTCCCATACCTTGCATTTGCGGCAGTGTTGGTATAGCCTCACCTGTTGTAGGTGGATTTACCATTACACTGGGCTTTCCTGATGGAATTGCTTCTTTGTCCTCAAGCTCGTGGAGGACAATTTCACTCTTGGATCTGTGGTTTCTTACATATTCGTCCTCCAAGAATCTCGCGTTGGTATTGACAAAGACTTTCTGATTCTCAGGACAATAGAAGTAACCACCTTTCGTTTGTCTGGGATATCCTACAAACAACATCAGCTTACACCTACTTTCTAACTTATCAGGTTCCTTTGTCAGCACATATGCTGGACAACCCCAAACCCTCACTCTCTTCAAACTTGGCTTTCGCCCATACCAGAGTTCCAGAGGTGTTTTATGAACTGATTTAGAAGGTACTAGGTTAAGCAAATAGGTCGCTGTCTCCAAGGCATATCCCCAAAACGAAATCGGCAAGCTTGCATAAATCATCATTGACCTGACCATTTCCAAGAGAGTTCTATTTCTTCTTTCCACTACACCATTTTGTTGAGGGGTTCCTGGTGCAGTCCACTGGGATGTAATCCCGTTGTCTGACAAGTACTGCAAGAACTCCTTAATGAGGTATTCACCACCACGATCTGATCGTAGTGTCTTGATAGTCTTACCTAGCTTCTTTTCTACCTCAGTCCTAAATTCTTTGAATTTCTCAAAGCATTCAGACTTATGGTAAAGCAAATAGACATATCCGAATCTTGAGTAATTATCAATGAATGTGGCGAAATACTCATAACCTCCACGAGCTTGCGTGGACATTGGTCCACATAAGTCAGAGTGGATCAATTCCAACACATTCTCTGCTCGAAACTGACTTGCCTTAAAAGGCCTGGTCGTCATCTTTCCTTCTATACATGACTCACAGATTTGATGCGGTACCACTTGGAAAGAGTCCAAGAGCCCATCGCATGCTAATATTTTAATCCTCTTTAGATTGATGTGACCTAGTCTCAAGTACCAGAGATATGTTTGATCCTCATCGGAAGAAAACTTTCTCTTTAAATGACTATTATTATTGGATGAGTTTGCAACATTCACGGAAGATTTATGCATACTATCAATGATATAAAGAGAGTCAATCAGTTTGTCATGACAGATTACACCATTATTACCAATTATAGAAACTCCACTATCAAAAATAATTGAATATCCATCACAAAATAACTTAGAAACTGAAATTAAGTTCCGCTGAAAAACCAACACATATAAAACATCTCTCAAAATCAAAACATTATTTTCAAAGCATAAAGTAAAATCTCCAATGGCTACTGCTGAGATTCGCTCTCCGCTGCCCATTGAGATGGTAATCTCGTCATGCTTCAGCTGCCTTGTCGGCCTGAACCCCTGCTAAGTATAACAATGATCAGTAGCTCCAGTATTCACTACCCAAGAATGGGTAGAAACCGATGCTAAACATATTTCTGTTATAAATGCACATGACGCACCTTGTCCAATCTTCCTGACTTGACAATCTTTCTTCCAGTGACCAGCCTTGCCACACCTGAAACACTTGTCTCTTTTAGCAAGCACGCCCGGTGTTCTTTTTGACTTTCTACCAAAAGTTGAACCTTTGTCTTTCTTCTTAAACATTCCTTTGCGCCTCTTGCCAACCAGCGCAACAGGACGATTGCTAGAAGTAGCCAAAGCAACTTTTTCTGGCTGCATGACTGATTCCACTGCCATCAAGTCATTGAGTAGCTCGTTAAGAGTGTACTCTTTCTTGTTCATGACAGCATTCAGTCTAAAGTTCTCATAGGACTTTGGCAGAGAGTTGAGGATGATATCAACCTGCGCTTCCGCATCGATACTGCCTCCGTTTAGCGTGAGCTCATCCATAATGTGAGTCATGCCGACCACGTGCTCTCTGACCGAGCTACCTTCTGCCATTTTCTTTCCCATGATTTCCCTCATGAGATTGAATCTGACTGCTCGGTCTGATTCACCATAGGTCGCTTTGAGGCTGTCCATTATGTCACTAGCATTATCATATGAATGATGTTGTAGTGCAAGTACCTTGGACATAGTAGTCATCATATAACATTTCACTATATTGTTTGACTTGAGCCACTTGTTATAGTAGCTCCTTTCCTCATCAGTCGACGCAATAGTAAGATCAGCCGGACGAGGCTTATCAATGATAAGCTCATTATTTTACTCGCTTATCTATATTATTTTCTACTATTTCATGTAGTTTTATTGAGTTTATATATATATTCTATGCATGAGTCTATATTAGGTGGTATTATGCGCATTTTGGTGTTTTTGTAGGGTTTTAGGCCTAAGTCCACGAGAAAGCAGTTCCGGAAGCAGTGACGTGTAAGAGTAGCAGTGACGATTTCGTCCACAAAAGGAATTCGAGCTATTGGCACATGGCAATGGATGATGCTTTGAGTTAGCTCTCCAACGCAACTGGAATCGGGTCAATCGGAGTTCGGGAGAGGAAGTTATGGCCAAAACCGTGAGACCGCGCAGGAGGGGCGAGAAGCTGCATCGACAGATGCCAATCAGCATCGATCGACACCATCCAGGAACTCACATCGATCGACGTGGATCAGCCACGATCGACGCGAGATGTCTGCTGGAGCGGAAATTCGAGGAAATTTGGATTTATTCATATCTTTAGCCCTAGATTTGATAGGATATACATCCACCCCTATAAATAGCTTATTAAATTCAATTTTTCAGTATGCATTATCATAGTATTCAGTTTTTAGAGTTTGGAGACTTGGGAAACACGAAACCCTTTATTTTTCTTGTAAGTTCTTTACTTTTATGCAATTGAATTCGTTTTATTTTGGATTTCTATCTGCGATGAGTGGCTAGAAACCCTAGCGGGTTCTAGGGGTTTGATATTATTATGGATGCATGTTAGGATTAATTAATTAGGTTCATGATGCCTGTGTTTATTTCATAATTCTAGATTAATTCAAGGACCGAGAGGTGACGATTAATTTAGATGTCTAGCTATTGATAGAAGGACCGAGAGGTGAATATTAATAGTGGGAATAGGAATACATGATATGATCTACACTATCCAAACAGATGTACTAGACTGTAGGAATTGAACTGATTTGCTTATTAGATTGCCTATTTTGGTGTACTTTGAGACCGAGCGGAGATAGTCACTAATTAGTAATCTAGGTTATATTTGCCAAACAAGGAAATATAGCATTGTTGCAGTATTCCACCTGTTAAATTAATTGGTTCCCACCAGTTATCCAACTGATAGGCAGCTACCAGTCAAAGCAGTTGAGACAAAGCCAGAATTCGACGTGGTCGCTGAGGTGAAAAAGCTCCGGGAGGAGATTGAAAAATTGGGCACATCACAAGTTGCAGCTGTTGCAGAGCCAAGCATGGCCATAGTACCCGTGGAGGCTGACTACATCAACAGGGGTACAAGCAGTTCGTCTGGAATTGCCGGTACGGAGGTGAACTACATTGGCGGTGGTTATCACAATAACTACCGAGGCAATCAAGGGTATCAGTACAACCATGGGCGATCTCACCCTGGTTTTTCCACACCCTCCGCCTGGTTTTGATGCAGGTACTGGAGGAGAGATCGTGGAAAGGAAGAAATCCGTGCTAGAAGAGACGCTAGAGAAATTCATCAAGAGCTCGGATAACCGGTTTGGGAAAGTAGAAACCGAGGTGAAGGGAATGGCAAACCACATGCAGCTGATGACGAAACATCTTCAGATGATGGACACACAATTGAGCCAGATTGCCACCACATTCGGCAACCAACACAAGCCTGGACAGCTTCCAAGCACAACGGAGGTGAACCCAAAGGCCCAAAAAGACTGCAAAGCCGTTACTCTGAGGTCTGGGACGAGCTACAAGGGTCCTGAGATGGCTGTGAATGATTCTGGAGGCAAAAAGGAGCAAAACTGTGTAGGAGACGAATCCACGTCGATCAACGGACCTGCCACGTCGATCAACGCAGAAGACAAAGGCCCTTCGATCGATGCTACCCTACGTCGATCGACGTTGAAGTCTGTTCCAAGCACGAAGTTGAAGCAGTCTGAAGAGCAACTCCCTCCCTTGCCATTACCACAACGGTTTGCAAAGCAGAGAGAGGACGAGAAGTTCTCCAGATTTGTGAAGAATCTGAAGAAGGTCAGCATTAACATCCCGCTGACCGAAGCACTAAAGGAAATCCCGGGGTACATGAAGTACCTCCGGAAACTGATGAGTGGAAAGAAGCAGTTCGTGGAGAATGAGGCGGTGAAGATCCACGAGCAGTGCAGCCTGCTACTTCAAAAGCAGGTGCCCATCAAGGGAAGCGATCCTGGATGCTTCTCTATTCCGGTTGAGATTGGGGGACACACATTCGAGAGAGTACTATGTGATACTGGGGCCAGTATCAACCTGATGCCGTACTCCATCTACAAGCGTCTCAACATCGGAGAGATGAGGCCCACGACGATCACCCTGCAGATGGCGGACCTGTCTGTGTCCCGCCCGAAAGGTATACTAGAGGATGTGCTCATTCATGTGGGCCATCTCATTTTTCCTACAGATTTTGTGGTGCACGAGATGAAGGAGGACGAGAATATGCCCATGATCTTAGGGCGTGAGTTTCTCGACACTAGCGCTGCTCTCATTGACTGTCGAGGCGGCGAGATCACACTCCGAGCGAATGACGAGAGGATCACCTTTGTGATCGACAAGAACAAGAAGAAGGCGGAGTGCAATCGAATCTCCACTACCGAAGAAGAGGATGAGTCTGAAGAAGATGAAGCAGCTGCCATTGAGTGGGTGCGAGGAAACGATAGGGTAGCAGTGTCAACTGCGCCACCTTTTTCTGAGCTCACCACCATTATCAAAGACCGGAAAGTCTACATGGTGGATGCCAAAGGTCGGCGAGTCTGGACCCGACCTCCTTGGCAGTGATTTGAGGTATCGTCGAGCTGCGACGTTAAATCAAGCACTTGTTGGGAGGCAACCCAACATTTTCCGTATTTTCTTTTCAATTTTTGCTTTTTTTTATTTATTTATTTCGAATTTCTGCTTTTATTTCTTTGCTAACAGTTGTTTTGCAGTTTAAAAAAAAATTGGAGATCGGCTCGACGTCGATCGACGCAGCCTGGCGTCGATCGACGCCGAGCAGTCCGGCGTGATACACTTGATCCAAGGAGAGGGATCGACAAGAAGGCTTCAAGGCTTCATACATGTTGTTGAGTGCTTTCATCTATTCCTTAAACACTTGAGAGTTGAGCGATACACTTCCCGTGAGTTCTTCCAATGTTGATGAATTTTCTGTCTCTTTCAAATTGCTTGTGTGCAGTGGATTTTAGACCCTTGACTGTGATGAATCTTGTGAGGCATTGCACTTTAATCGCATGATCTTTTGATTTCTTTCTTGCCTATTGATTGAGGACAATCAAACGTTCAAGTTTGGGGGGTTTGATAAGCTCATTATTTTACTCGCTTATCTATATTATTTTCTACTATTTTATGTAGTTTTATTGAGTTTATATATATATTCTATGCATGAGTCTATATTAGGTGGTATTATGCGCATTTTGGTGTTTTTGTAGGATTTTAGGCCTAAGTCCACGAGAAAACCGTTCCGGAAGCAGTGACGTGTAAGAGTAGCAGTGACGATTTGGTCCACGAGAGTAATTCGAGCTATTGGCACATGGCAATAGATGATGCTTTGAGTTAGCTCTCCAACGCAACTGGAATCGGGTCAATCGGAGTTCGGGAGAGAAAGTTATGGCCAAAACCGTGAGACAGCGCAGGAGGGGCGAGAAGCTGCGTCGACAGATGCCAATCAGCATCGATCGACGCCATCCAGGAACTCACGTCGATCAACGTGGATCAGCCACGATCGACGCAAGATGTCTGCTGGAGCGGAAATTCGAGGAAATTCGGATTTATTCATATCTTTAGCCCTAGATTTGATAGGATATACATCCACCCCTATAAATAGCTTATTAAATTCGATTTTTCAGTATGCTTTATCATAGTATTTAGTTTTTAGAGTTTGGAGACTTGGGAAACACGAAATCCTTTATTTTTCTTGTAAGTTCTTTACTTTTATGCAATTGAATATGTTTTATTTTGGATTTCTATCTGCGATGAGTGGCTAGAAACCCTAGCAGGTTCTAGGGGTTTGATATTATTATGGATGCATGTTAGGATTAATTAATTAGGTTCATGATTCCTGTGTTTATTTCATAATTCTAGATTAATTCAAGGACCGAGAGGTGACGATTAATTTAGATGTCTAGCTATTGATAGAAGGACCGAGAGGTGAATATTAATAGTGGGAATAGGAATACATGATACGATCTACACAATCCAAACAGATGTACTAGACTGTAGGAATTGAACTGATTTGCTTATCAGATTGACTAATTTGGTGTACTTTGAGACCGAGCGGAGATAGTCACTAATTAGTAATCTAGGTTATATTTGTCAAACAAGGAAATATAGCATTGTTGCAGTATTCCACCTGTTAAATTAATTGGTTCCTACATGTTATCCATTATAAGAGTTCTTCCCTAGAATCTGTGCTCCTTTAATTTGCTTTAAAAACTCCTTTAATTTTCAAGTATTGTTATCTTTATTTTCCAAACCAAAACCCTGATTTTGAATTCCTCAAACAATGAATTTTAGAACCATAATTAGTACATAGGATAATTTCCTCCACACAATTCCCCTGGATCGATAACCTTAGGGTTTACAAATTTATTTGCCGTTGTTATTATAATTAATCTGTTAGAAATAGAAGTGATCAATCAAGGACAAACTTGTGCTCCTCTGCGACAAGGATGTAATCCAAGTTGCGTTTCCATTCTTGGAAATTGGGACCGGTTAATTGATTTTGTGCTAAGATATTGATTACATTCGGTAGAGACATGTCTGAAAACAATAAATTAAAAACAGCAATTAAAACATAGTCGCAAACTATTGAAACAATTAAATATTGAAACCTTATGATAAAGCAATATTAATGTTTCCTCCAATTTGCCTAAGTATTACTATTGCAAGCCACACATGTGGACGTTTACAACAAAACACTTAACCAGACTGCATGTTTCAATTCTAGTCCTTTAATTCCAATCCATGCCCGGGTTCCTTAGACAAATGGAATTAATAATTGGAGACTAACTTAAGACCATATTATCCTACTGAGCAGGGACATCACAAATGAGTTATACTCTGGATAACATCTAAGCTAGCTTACCACCAAAGCCAACCCTCCCATATAAGGATCTATTAGAACACACCCGATCCCTATAATAAGGTTGTCTCATTTAATTCAATCTCTAGAGAACTTATGAAAATTCAATACGCAAGCTACACATGTAGACGTTTACGCATGAACTCTCACTTCTAACATGAAATAAATGTTTGTTTTAAGAAATCCTATCTATTAGAACTTATGAATAATAAATTAAGTAAGCTACACATGTAGACGTTTACCTAATAAATTACCCACTTCCAATAAAGGATCGCCTTGTGGAGGTCTTACTAAATTATGAGCTTAGTAATTTTTAGTTCATAAGGTTCAATTGCACAGATTATTTTATGTAGCTATAATTATAACATTGCTAAAATTCTATCATGCAAGGCATGAACCCCGAATTTATAGTTATAATTAATTACATAAAATAAATCACATAGCATGCTTTAAAGCTATAAATAAAAGAAGTAAACGTGCTCCTATTATCTACAACATGCTTGTATGCTGCACAATTAAATTAAACACGTATATCATGCGAAGACAAATAATAAAGAAAATAAAAAATGTCCTCGTGGCCCCATGATACGAAATAAAAATTAATCTAAATATTACAACTTGGAATTAATAATAATACAGATCTTCGACTGGGCTCCCACTACTTGGACTAAGATCTGAATTCATTTTCCTAATTTGGGCCTCCAAGTTTTGATTTATCGGAAAATTGGACAACTGGGCCAGTTAACCAAATCGCGGGCCTAGGCTCACATTGCAAGCCCAATAGTCCACGAGAACTTGGCCCGACGAGCCACTACCGGCGAACCACCGCCACCGGCGACTCGCCGCCGCCGTGAGGGCTCTTGGAGTTGCGCAACAGCCATGCACGTACGTTGCATGGTTGTAGCCCGCGATCCGCCTCCTCCGGCCGTTGCCAGTTTTGCATGCCGCCGCCCTGGCTTGCCCCGACCGTCGCCCGAACCATCGTTCACTCTTCTTCTCCACCGTCGGCCTCCGTGACTCACCGGAATCGCGCAAGATCGGAATCGGAAGCTCACGTGAACCACGCAAAAACCTAAGGTTTTCACGTGTCCGGCCCGTGCACCCTAGCCCCATCACCGATCCAGCCCGCGTCGCCCAGCCTCCGAGCCACCGCCGCAACACCTTGCCCCGCGCCAACGTCGACCGAGGGACCACCCACGCCCGCCGCCAGCGAGCACGCGAAGGGTCGCGCGGGTCCTGCATGCGCACGCGAGCCCTAGGGCTTGCAGCGTCGCGCACGCCCCCAGCGCTCCCAGCCCTCGCGCCGCCGTCCCGGCCGGCTGCCTGCCGTGCCTCCTCGCGCCTGGGGCCGCGCCGCCACCGTGCCCTGCCGCGCGCCGGCCGTGCGTGACCGCCGTGCACGGCCATGCTGCCGTGCCGGCACTTTCATGCGTCTTCGTGCGGCCTTTCGTTCTTGGTGTTCTTCGCATTCTTCGTTTTCCATTTTACAGATTTAATTTTTTAAATAAAAGATTACATTGAATATTTCTAATTACAATCTAAAAAAAATCTAAATCTAACCACGGATTTATCTCGTGGGTGAAAAACGAATCCATATAAAAGAGCGGATTAACCCGATAACCACGAGGACGAAAAACATACAATCAATCCAAAAACCATCCATTGCATGCAATCAATAATAATAATCATGCATAATCATAGGCAATATTATTTTTCCTATACAGCCAATTAATTTAACCTCGCTCTGATACCAACTGAAGGGATTCGTGAACTGAATCACGAAGTCCGTTTGCCAAGGATCGTTAATTGGAATATCAAAATAAATTGCTATGCCTATGAACAATCCTAGCATGCTCTTATATTATTATGCATAAGAAGGTTTATGCGGAATACCTGGATTGATGAACTCTGAAGAATGAGTGCGCGGAGATGCCCTTTGATCTTTCCCACGCACAAAGATTTAATTCCTAACAGATTGAGGAAATAAATATTGAGAAAATAAGATGATTATTTTCGAAAATAAGGAGAGAGAGAAGAAGAAAAATCCTCCTGATTTGATCTTCTGATCTATATCCCAACTCGATTTGAAAATCTGGTGAAGATTCTCTATCAGATCCCTTGCCCGGTTAAGATGCAGAATTTCCTCCTTGATCTCAGATCTTAGTCGATCACCACAGCTCCCTGAACTGGTTTGCTGTGTGCAACTTATGATCTTGTGGTGTGTTGAGATCTGAGGAACTGAGGCCTATTTATAAGAAATTACTAGACTCCTATTGGGCTTGAGTTTCATGGGCCAGACCAGGGACCAAAATGCAAATAGCAAATAAGGCCTATCAATTAATTAATTCCCATATTCAACCCAGAATATAATTAATTAATTAATATTGATTCATTCCACCAGAGAATCAATATTGTCCTACCTATTTGCTATCACGTTTTGAGGTACGGGTTGCATGGGCTCGGTATATCCCCACATTTAAGGTTACAGACATTCGTTAATTAATTTAAGCTTTGACAAGCTAATTAATTAATTAACATCTTATATTCCTGAATCAATCCACTCAAACCTTTTCACTTATGCTTGAACTTAATCAGCCTGCAGGACTTAGCATAACGAACCTTTTGAGCTGTTCAAGGAATGTCACCATCCTATACTGAATGTGGTTACCTAGTTCCAGTACCAGACAGTAATACACAAACTGCTATTACCCAAGATACAGATATACAAGCTCAACTAGAGCCTTGCACTGCAACTCAAAGTAATACACAATCTGCATATACTTATGTACCTTCATTTAGGCTTAGGATCTCGTCAAGCCATAGAGATCTAGATTCTTTTAATGTCAGATAAAAGAATTGATCTCGACTTAGGTCCTTATCAATGTGTGCCCCACACCAGCATACCAAGCCATCCAAGATAAGATGCTTATTAATGCGTATGCTGCAACCTCCACCGACAGTTTATTCTGGAACTATCTCAGCTGTGATAACTGTTTATATCTCGCTAGGTCAAACGATCCATACGATCTTCCGTGATCTTCTACACACCGTATGATCTCCCTATCGATGAGATAAGAGGATAATTGTGTTTGCGACACATGTTTGCTAATTCAGACAGGAGATGAACATACAACATTTATGATTCCCAGTATATTAACCAATCGACCTGGTACATAATATACCAGTCATAATACTTTTAGTATATAAATCCATCATGTATATATGTATCTTGGGTGATAGCAGTTTGTGTATGACTGTCTGGTACCGGAACTGGGTAACCACATCCAGTATAGGATGGTGACATTCCCTGAGCAGCTCAAAAGGTTCGTTATGCTAAAGTCCTGCAGGCTGATTAAGTTCAAACATAAGTGAAAAGGTTTGAGTGGATTGACTCAGGAATATAAGATGTTAATTAATTAAATAGCTTGTCATAGCTTAAATTAATTAACGAATGTTTGTAACATTAAATGTGGGGATAAGCCGAGCCCATGCAACCCGTTCCTCAAAACGTGGTAGCAAATAGGTAGGATAGTATTGATTCTCTGGTGGAATGAATCAATATTAATTAATTAATTATATTTTGGGTTGAATATGAGAATTAATTAATTGATAGGCCTTATTTGCTATTTGCATTTTGGTCCCTGGTCTGGCCCATGAAACTCAGGCCCAATAGAGGTCCAGTATTTTCCTATAAATAGGCCTCAGTTTCTCTGATCTCAACACAGCACAAGATCATATGTTACACACAGTAAACCATATTTTGGGAGTTGTGGTGATCGACTGATCTGAGAAATGGGGAGGAAATTCTGCTTCCCAATCGGGCAAGGAATCAGAAGGGAATCTTCACCAGATATTCGGATCGGAGTTGGGATACAGATCAGAAGATCAGATCAGGAGGATCTTCTTTCTTCTCTCACTCCTTGTTTTCGAAAATATTATTTATTTTCATAAGATTTAATTTCTTGATCTGTTAGGAATAAATCTTCGTGCGTGGGAAAATGATCGATGATCAAATCTATATGCACTCGTTCTTCAGGTTTCTACAATCCAAGTATTCCGTATAAACCCCCTTATGCATAATCAATAGGAGCATGCTAGGATTATCACAGGCATAGCAATTTATTTTTGATATTCCTATTAACGATCCTTGGCAAACGGACTTCGTGATTCAGTTCACGAATCCCTTCAGTCGCTACATGCCTATCGAGCCCCCCTCCCTAGTGATCGGACTGCTTTTATCTTGGTCGGACTGCATTTCAACCTGTCGGACTGCTTTGGCGGTGGGCTTCAGACTTTGCGAACACCCTACAACCTGGTGGGCTAGCATTGCTTCTGTTCCTTTGCTGATGTCAATTGGGCCGCGAAACGGACCTCTTAATGGGCCAAACTCGGGTCGGACCCCAACATTGTGATACTACTTTTGGTCACAAAACGTTAAGAGTAATATGTCGTGGAAGTCTGTGAAGTGTTGTGGCTCGAATTGACTCTTTCTCAAGTCGGTTTAGACTCTAAAAACTGGTTTAGCTCGTTAAAACACTTAACCAATTTCCAAATATATGTCAACAACTTATTCAGTTGTTGGGTTTCAAAATAAGTAAGAAATATATTAAAAGCAGAAAATGGTAAATAAGACAAGATATTTATAGTGGTTCGGACGTCGAATGATCCTATGTCCACTCTTCGATCGCCAGATTGATCAGAAATCACTAGAACAAAGTTACAAAATGATGCAACTGGTTTGTTGCAGTCGCGTGAAGCTCTTATGTCCTACGACTATATACGCACCCAGCTAGTTCGAGTTGTATCTACTCTTTTATGGTAAATCGGTTTTACCACAAGCTCATCGCAAGGCTTCATCAACTAAAATGGTTGCAAGTTGAGTTCTTCACAAAACTTAGTCAGTAGTTGTTGATGTGGGAGCCAGTTTCTGAAAGGAGTTTAGAAACCTTTTTCGGATTCAACTCTAAAGAGGATTTGAACTCCGAAAAATTAACTCTTAGCAAATAGACTAAGAGTCTCGTGTTTAGTGACACAGAATAATTGACTTACGAGGCTGGTCTTTGCTCAGACTTTTATAGTATGATTAGTAATTCTGTAACCAACAATCTATATTTGATACTCGTGAAGAGTATTTATAGGTTTCTTCAAGCTTTTGTAAGCGCTCCTCGTCTTCTAACTGTTTTACATACTTTAAGAAGTTTGCAGTTGTTCACACTTTTTTCAGTGATATGTAATTTTTGTAAGAATGACTTTTTTGTCAGTTGTCCTTACTATCAGTTTTGGAAAAGAGCATGTCTTAATCAATTGTGAAGTCCATTATTGTGAATACTTCAATACTGACTCTTTGTGAGTTCCGCTGCTTGGTATCTGCTTCTCCAAATAACTGACAGAGTTTGTTTCGTCTGGTTTCTTCTGGCATAGTAAGTTCATATTCTATTACAACCCAATTAACCTATCCAAGGTTAAAATGTGAAATTACTCTAACCAGATTTGTATGAACTAACTAACTCTAACTGTTGGTTACCCACACTAAAACTATTAAGGAACTAACATTAATTCCTATTAGATGACATGTTTATATGCTTGACTTGAATTCTTGCTGTTGAGAAAGGTGTCATAAAACCCCATAATTCTGCAGGTTATCGCTTGTACTGTGATGTACAAATAAGTAGCTTTTGTTCTTGGATGAGACATCTTTGAATAACATAAGCATCACTTGACGATCGGGTCAATTGAGATTATCCATATTTGTCCATTCTCTTTAGTATATTATATCTTCTGACCGCCAGTCTTGACTTTCTTCTCATAATTGTCTGTTGCATTTGACCAGTTATCGATCTTCAGCTAGTTCTTCAACTCTTTCGTGAGAACCTAAACTATTACAACTTATACAATGAGTATGATCAATTCTATCTAGTAAGTGACTTATAGTTTTTGGCAATCATCAATACTAAACACAATTCCTAATAAACTCTAACCCACTTTTTGACTTGGGTTTATCGGTTAACCTAAATTAAATTGACATTCGTATTTTTGGATAATATAGAAGTTCCGGAGTTCTAGTTTTTTTTATATAGTTTTATCTTTAGAAAACATAATTAATTATATATTATAGTATTGCTTTATATTTGTTTAGAATTCTTGTTTTTATTAAAAGGCTTTTGATTGATCTTAATCTCTCAAATTTACCACTCTAACTCTATTATAGTAAGTTAAAAATATTTGTAATATTCGTTTTGGAAAGTCTTTATTTATTTAACAAGTTAATAGGAACAATTAACGCCGACTCAATTATTAATATTATATTATTACATCAAATATTAACTTATATCTAACATATAGCCTTTCTACTTGAACGGGGATGTAGTATCCTTTTCATTACTCATATTAATAGTAATAAACAAAGTGCTTCACTAAACAAGCGGAAGAAGAAGCTATTGTTAAAATTTACAATTCTTTTGTTATATTATATACTTTGCAATGATCACTTTCAATAGTGATTGTTTTTCTTCTTATTATAAGTTAAAGTTCATAAAACTTTAATTCACTTACAATAATGATTGCACTTAGGCGTATAAGTTAAACTAAACTACTCAATTATCAATTTGATAAAATAATAAATATTTAATTTTGTAAGTCTTTATTTATGTTTAGAATTATTAAAAAAAGAACGAATTTCAGTAAATATATTATATTTATTAATAAATTAATTTACTTTTAAATTAAAATAATGAATACTTAGATATAATTCTAAATTTAAAAAGATCAATTAAATTTTACAAAGCTCAATTAAGTTCTTGAATTTTAAAAATATTTAATAGAAAAGTTTGAAATCGAATCACTAATAAAAAGGTGAAATTAAAAAAAAAAAGAAGCATAGTTCTTTGGTCTAAATAAATCACCCTATAGTTTTGCCTAATAGTATTGAAGCCCTCTTTATAAATAAGAAATAAGTTCTATTAAGATGGATCAAAACTAACAAATCATAAGCAATATTTTCAGTCTAAAAGGCTTAAGTTTGTGTTAATAAAGAGCAAGAAGGTTGAGAAGTAATCTTACACAAACATGATTTGATTTTTCACATGAAAGAAAGCAACAAAAATCCTCTAAAAATGAAGATAAGTTAGTTGATTTCCATTCAAGAAAAGAATGTATTCACCATTTTTCATTTCCCATTCCATTTTTTCTTTCTCCTTCATTTTTTATAAAAAAAATAAAGAAAAAAATCCCTTAAAAAATAAAAGATAAAAATCACTATACAGACTTGCCATGATTGTAACCATAATACGAAAGGTACCATTTGACGAACTTCTTCAACCCGGTTTGCAAATCGGTTGCGGGTCGGTACCCGAATTCCCGCCGCGCGTAGCTGATATTCGCGTGCGTGAACGGAACGTCGCCGTTTCCGGGCATATCCACCACATTCTTCTTCGCCTTCACTTTCAGATGCTTCTCCAGCATCCCCACCATCATCGGCACCGTCACCGGCGAAGTGTTGCCCAGGTTGAAGATCCGGAACTGAGCCGGGCCCCGTTTCTTCCCGCCCGAACCCGTGCTCTTCTTCGCCGTGTCGAGCGATCCCAGGCAGCCCTTCACGATATCATCAATGTAGGTGAAATCCCGGGCCAAATCCACCCGGTTCTTGCCCCGGTAGATCGTGATCGGTTTCCCTTGAAGAATGTTGCGGGTGAAGGAGAAATAGGCCATGTCGGGTCTGCCCCATGGCCCGTAAACCGTGAAGAATCTCAACCCGGTTATGGATAACCCGTAGATGTGGTTGTATGTGTGGGTTATTTCCTCGCCGGCCTTCTTCGTCGCGGCGTAGAGCGATGCGGGTCGGTCGGTCCGATCCGATTCGGAAAAGGGCACCTTCTCGTTGAGACCGTAGACAGAGCTGGAGCTGGCCCACACGACCGCCGGCTGGGGGTCGGCGGTTTTACAAGCTTCTAGAAGCGTGACGAGGCCGGCGATGTTGCTGTGGACGTAGGAATGGGGATTCTCCATCGCGTAGCGCACGCCGGCCTGCGCCGCGAGGTGCATCACGTGGGTGAAGCGGCCGATCTCGAAGAGCTTCGCCAGCATGCGGGCGTCGTTGACGTCGCCGTGGACGACGAAGACACCGTGCGAATTGAGGAGGCTTTTCCGGTCGTTCTTCAAGGATGGATCGTAGTAATTGTTAAAATTGTCGAGGCCGACGACGCCGTCGCCGCGCTTCTTCAAAGCGAGGGAGACGTGGCTGCCGACGAATCCCGCGGCGCCGGTGACGAGGACGGAGAATCCGTTGCTCCAGTGGATCTGGGCGGAGGCGCGGACCTGTTTCTCCCAGTGGATGCCGCCCCAAGCGGTGGAGAAGTACCTGCTCCCGGAATCGACAAACGATTGGAAGCTGAGATACGCCGCCGTGAGGGCGACGAGGAAGAGGGCCCACAAGAACATCGTGCTCGTGGAGGCGAAACACCGGTGGAGCTGCCGGTGCATCGAGGGCGATTTGTCCTTGAATTTCCCCGGCGTAGAAGGGAGGAACAGTTCTTCCTCAGCCATCGAAGGCATAATGGAACGAATATCTCGTATTATCAACCAATCAATCAATCAAAACAAGGCGAAAAGCGATAGGAAATCTCAAATCTCAACCCTCAAGAAATTGAGAAAACATTTATTGAATGGGAAATGGGGAGTGGGAAATGAGAAATGGGGAAAGAGATGCAGATGCAGAAAGAGAATGTGGGGCACCTGCTAAGCGAAGGGTAAGAAGAAGGGGGAGAATATATAGTGGGAATACGCGTGAAGGTGGAAACTGTAACTGCTTACTGGGTAGGGTGAAACAATTTTAGAGAGAGAGTGAGGAATGAGTGGACAGTGAAGATTTCGCCATTTTTGGTGGAGTTTTGATTTAAAATTTAATATTAATACGCTGGATTTGGTAATTTTATAAATGTACGGTTCCTCCCTTTCCTCTTTTTCTACTCTTCTATATTCTTGGAATCTTAAATTACACATTCATTGACTCTGATTTTTTTAGAAATTTTATATTTAAAACATGAAATGTATTTCATAATTCATTCAAACTAAAAAGCATTATTAACATGTGAGTAATTAAAGATCTATAAGATCCTTGGGCAGATTTGTAAATTAAAAAAAAATCAAATTTAGAATAATGTTCAGATTTACTAAATCAGATTATAAATCATAAATGCATAGTGTGAAACAGGGCATAGCTGAACTGGTTCTAGGGGTTTGTAATTGAAATTTTTATTTCAAGTGTGTATTAGACCATAAACAAAATGTAATAAACATTATAACTAACATTAATTAATTGAAAATACTAAATAAAAAAAATATTCTCAACACATTTTTTTCTCACAATATTTTTAAAATACTACCAATACATTTATTAAATTTACAATTTGAATCCTTTATTAATTTTAAATAAATTAAATTATTTTGACATAATTAATTATTAGTGAATACAAAATATTACTGATTAAACAATTATCTAAATAACACATTTATGTTTAATTAGATTTCATTTAAATAATAAAAAAGTTAAAAAATTGCATGGTTAAATATCTTCTAAAATAAGATAAATATAATAATTTAAAAGCTAATAAAAATTTTAATTTTGCATGTAATTTTAATTAAATAACATGTTATATAATAAAATAAGAAAAGAATCTTAAAATGCGCATATAGACTATTGTGTTTTTCGAAAATACCGAAAATAATATATAAATTTAAGAAATATTCAATATATGACATTTTTCAAAATTCGTTATTGATTTTTTAATCCAAAAATTGCTGATAGCGACTGGAATCAGTGATTAGAACATCACTTTTAGTCAAGTTTGTACAATTAATATTGTGGAACCGACCCAATTGTGGTCTTTAAATAATTTAAAGAAAAAATTCAAATTGTAAATAAATGAAATTAATTCATAAAATTGAAAAAAATAAAGTGGTCGGTGCCACGTGGTCTATTTCGCAGATCAAACACAAACCGATGACTCCGACCTATGTGAGTTTTAAGAAAATAAAACATTTTTTTGGCCACGTAAGTTGGTGTATGCACCACGTTGGTCGGTGTCGTAGATACGACAGAAACTCTTGATGCCGACCTACAAAGATTATTACAAAACTGAAAATAAAATTGATTTTGCCACGTAGGTCAGTGTCGTTGTTGTTGGGTTTTGTATACAGAAAGCATTTATTACAATGAGTATACATTCAACTATATTTCCTATCTGTAACAAACTTACATGCGAGTAACAACGGTATCCTCTTGTTGGTCCTGATTTATTAGAGTCGTCGTGTTCAAACAGAGACACAAAATGCAGCAGAATAAGTAAACGTCCTTTGCACTTGCGTTTTTAAAGGTTGTTTAAGCTCAAGATATGATTAAGGTCTCTTCACAGATATACACTAGCAACTCTGTTGCTAGGTTTCAAATTCAACTTAAAACAGTAAGTAATAAAACAGTAAGAGAACACAATATTCATAGTGGCTCGATCCAAATAGATCTACGTCCACTCCTTAGCCGAATCGCTAAGAATTTCACTAGAAAACTATACGAAATACAAGGAATCGCCGAACACTTGTGGTAGGCGGTGAACTTTCGAACCGACTATGGCAAAGCTATCCTCCGTTACTTCGTCCTTCTCAGGTCACAACTTCGGCCAAGTCAAGGGTTAAACCTTCGTGAAACTTGTCCTACGTTGTCGTGAAACTTTTATAGTTTGCTTCTGAACTTTTCAGATTTGCGGCTAATGCCCGTCAGAGGCAATCCTTTTCAGAGAATGACTGTTGGATCTTCCTAGGATGGAAGGTATCCCAATGATTGAAGATTCTCAGCCCAAGTTAAGGAATCTCTAAAAAGAAGTGTCATATATTCAATGGAAGACACTCGTGGTTGTTGAGAGCTTTGAATACTCTTTATCTCGTGCTCTCTACTGACTACTTTTCACTTGATCACTTTGTCAAAGGAGTCTCACACTTAGGATGTTTGCGAATGTCGGTAGTGTTAGAAGTAGTAGTTGTCTTTCACTTTTGGACTTGTCTTTTATAGTTGGAGATTCAAACTTTGAATCTCCATATCCGTTAGACACAACGGCTCCTTCGTCTAAGAGTGGTTCGACTTTTTCATTTGCTTTTGGCGTCGTACAGTACTTTCCAAACTACTTCGGGAAAGCATTGTCCTTCATGTGTACTTTTGTCAGAACGGGAGTATGGCATTTGCTCTTGACTGTCTCGCTTTGCTAAGCTCCGTTAACACGGTTTGTTAGATGAGTATCCTTAGCATTCTGCTGGTTATGTATTTGACTGTTGACGCCTCAGCAAAGTTAAGCATTCGATTCCTTTGGTTTCTGATTGCTATCTTTAGCAATCTGCTATAAGCTAGCAAATGCTGACTCCTTCAGCATTCTGCTAATCTTCTTCCGACTGCTGAGTATGTACCTTTTAGCAGTCCCCTTCTAGTATATGATTGCTAACGCCTTAGCAATCATTCTCTTCAGCATTTGATTGCTAGCGACTTTAGCGATGATCTGCTTGATGTTAGCAAATGCTATCTCCTTAGCATTCTGCTATCACAAGTCTTCTAGCAAATAGCATTCTTCGATGTCTGCTGGGAGATCTTCTAGAAAGCTAGTCTATTACAACTCAATACTTGGCCTATACAGGACATTACAAGATATGCTAGACTAACTAGAATTCAGCAATGATCGACCAAAGGCTAAGGCTTTGATTCAACAAAACCTATTACAGATTTGATCCTAAAGGGAGAATTACAAAATAATTCCCAACAATTTCCCCCTTTTTGGAGCGATCAAAGCCTACTATCGATTTTCGAGACTCAGTAGATAGAAATCTGAGGATTACAATATTTTAGCTAGACAAACTATCTCAGAATTTTATCCACTTAAAGTCTTTAGCAAAATGATTGATTTTGAATAGAAAAAAAACTTCCCCCTCAAAATGCGTTGGGAAATATTCTCGTTTAATCATATAAGTAAATGCCGGAAAGGTAATATGCTAGGAATTTTAGCACCCAAATAAATCAGCAAGCAATTTACTTTACCAATCTCAAAATATAATTGTCATCAAAATGCAGATGTGTTTAATACACAGATAGTGTATTTCAACTAGAACACACATAAAAAATCAGAGATTAGTGAGAGATTGTCTAAGTCTGATCAATTTTCATTCATGATTTGTTCATTACATGTACAATGAAAAATGATAGACTGAGAAGAGATAGGATACCAGGGAAACATAATCAAGAGTCTGGAGCAGGCTTCTTTAACTTGTCAAATTCGTCGAATTTGTTTGATGCTAGTTGCACGATTTTGTCCAGAAATTCTTTGCTTGCTATACTTTCAGCACCCTCCATCTCTAGCTCCTTAGCAATCCTTTCATTTTCTTCTTCCAGCATCTTGATTTTCAGCTCCATTTCTTTCTGCCTTAGCTCTTTCAGAGCTCTTCTCTTCTCTTCCTTAGCATCAGCTCGAGCTTCTTCTGCTTTCTTCCTCTCAGCAGCCTCAGCAATCCTCCTTGTTTCCCCCTCTTTGATTTCATCCAAAAAAGTGGAGGAGAAGGTATTAACTTTAAGTTCCATCTGCTGCTTGTGCTCTGCTACATCTTCCTTTACTTCTTGGACAATAGCCTTAACTGAAGAAACGTCGTTCTTGACCGTAGTGACGTCGGTCTTAACGGTGGCAATCTCTCTCCTTATGTCTATCGCTTCCATCACTATTCTCTCTTATATGGTGGATACAACACTTTGAACAGCCATCTGAACCACGGAATTTAGATAAGTTGGAAAGTCGTGAGAGCTGACCGGAGTAGCAAAGAATGAAGAGGTGGTAGGGATAATCATTGCTCGACTCCTAGCAGAGGAAGTAGAGATCTCTTTGTAGGAACTGAGTCTACAATAGGTGACATGAATCGCCATTTATTAAAACTCCGGATTCGATTTATGGATATCAAAATAAATATCATGACAAACAGTAAATACCCTATGCATGCTCCTATTTAATTTAATTCGTAGATTCAAAGGAATACCTGAGACTCCAACGACTGATCTACAGATCTAGATCGATGATGGCAATGAAGATGGTGTTCCTACAGATCTGATCTTCTAATCTGTTCCCTTGCTCGATCCGAAAATCTGGTGAGGATACGCTACCGGATCTACAGCCGCCCACTCTCTC
>JAPKLW010001547.1:0-34513 GCA_026898455.1 Plectranthus barbatus
TCATGTCATATTTAAAAAATGACACGTAAATCAAATGATGGTGGATTTCCGGCATGCTCCATCAGCTTTTCGATGCCGAAAGCTTCTTTGTCCTATATTTGAATAGTTTTTTATAGTTCGGACATAAAATTGTGAAATGAAATAATTGGTACTAGAATTGAAAAAAGACGGATAGTTCGAACTAAAATTGATGTTTTTGCTTATAATTTATTGAGAGAAATTTAAGTTTTACTTAATCAATATCTTATAATAAAAACTAAGATGTATTTATGATGACTTACCGTTTCTTTTAAATAAGCTGCTGCAAATGGTTTCCCATTCTTCTCTGCATCGCTTTCGTATTCTTCGTATGCACTCATAATAAAATGAAAAACAATTTTTATATATTCAGGAAGTTGATCAACCTCGTCCATACTCCACCTAGAAATTAAATTTTAATTAATACCAAGTTAGTAATGACAACCTCATTGCAATGCTAATTTAGAGAGAGAGAGAGAGAGAGAGAGTATGATATATATACGTACCGATCAAAAGCATTGGTTAAAAGTTGAGCTTCATTAATGGTGGCATAATTGTCATATGTATCATCCATTATTCCACCAATAGTTATGCCTAGAACAAGTCTCTTTCGAACATAAGAGTATTGAGGTTCGTAATGATAGCCTACACTCCAAAGATAAGCCTCCGCCATTGTATCTCTTAAATATGGTAATTTACTTTTCAAATCCAATTTATTCCACCACCTTTGGAAAAACAATACTAAATTTAGAAACAAGAGAAACTTTGTATTACAAACTATACCTCAATTTCATATTTAATTAGTACAAATTATCATCTTTTGCAATTCAATGGCCAAACTATATATTAGAAATTATACAAATATAGGATTTTTTTTTCCGACGGGAGAAAGCTGACTGTCCGACTGTGCTCGCTTGAAATCCATGTATTTAATAGTAATATATATATGATTATAAATGAATAGGGAGATTTCTGACGAGCACATGAGTCAGTTTTGTATCGATAAAAAAAGAATTACTGTATATCCTATATTTGTGTAGTTTGTTAGAGTAGAAAAATATGATATTAAAGTTGAAAAAAATGTTTGGCCTTAATTAAATAACATAAAGTCGAATTGTTCATAGTTACCTGGAAAGCTCATAGAGCTCATTCTTGTACAAATTCTGCAAGAAATTAAAGTTAAGTTTTGCTAATTTAAGAAGGCGTTCATCCATAGATTCATCTTTTTCATAAATGGAAATGAAGTGACGACGCGCGTAGAAGATGGCAACTTCTCTATGAAGAGGAAGCGCCAAAGCCCGCTTCACTTTCTCTTTGAGAGGAGATTGCAACTCTGATTCCACACGACTCAACTCATGCCATGCAAATCTCTCTGCGTTTGCCAATATTTTCTCGTCGCCAAACCGAACATGAGCTGCTTCATACAAGCTTAACAGCCCCTCAACGTCGCTTTCAAACTCACCGTTTTTGTCCACAAATTTGTCAAAAACATCTGCTTAGCAAAAATGATGTTTGAATGAAATTTATCCATCTTCTATATATATATATAATATGAAACACTTGCGAAAGAAATGTACTGCAAGAAACGTGGTGCTGATGCTGTCTGAGCAAACGAAATCGAAGTGCTGTAGTGAACAACTCGAAGTCGTCATCATGATCTTGGTTGTGGTGGTAGATTTTTTGGAGTTTCTGTTCGATCTCCGGCTCGAAATGGTACCCCAATCCCAACCGCCCGAGCGTGTCGATCAACTTTATTTGTTTGATGGGAGTTTCTGCAGCCATTAGCATGTTTCTTTCTTCTTGCTTCAGCTCTTCAATGACTTCTTCATATTTCTTCTGTACCTGCATCATGCAGCAATGACGTGACAGTATATTAGAAGAAGTGATGATAAAAATTAAAATTTAGCTACAACCAATACTATATTGGCAAGAGTGTCCATTAATACGTGTTCACGATAAGCGAAACTGTATACCTGCTCTTGTATAGAATAGCTTGAGAAAGTATCAGCCCATATGCTTGGGGCATGTATCGTCACAGGTGGCCTTACATTGCCCAGGCAACTTAAACTGACCACATCCATTCTCTCTACTTGGAATGCTGTGAAATAGCACTGGAGTTATGTAGTGAATTGGTAATTAGTTTTTGAGACTATTAGTTAGAAATTAAATGTCGAAGCAACCGTTTAAAGTAATATCATTGATTACGTTTTTAATTATAATAAATTTTCTGCAATTTGTTTTGACAATTATAGTACTTTTTTATTTTTAGACCTGGTTACACTCTTTCAAAACATGTAAATCATTTACTGCTATCTCCAAGAATACGAGTATCTTGTTCCGTCATGAGCAAAATCAAATCATAAATTAAATGACGAACTGAAAGTTTTGACCGTGACAATATCAGTTTTGTTGAGAAATGTTTTGGTTTATTCGAAAATCCTCAAATAAAATTATATATTCTGTTTGGTTCGGGTTGAGGAGTTTAGGGTTCGGTCTCGATCGGGGCTTCAAATCCTCTGTTCCACATTGGTGTTCCATTAGCTCGATTATTAATTTTAAATTATATTTTTACAAAAATAAAAATCAAGTATAATACAATTGATTTATAAGAATAAAAATTAAAATTTTATAAGAACTCAAATTTTAATCAAAAATTGAAAAATAATTACTTAAAAATATTATATACCCTGATTGGATGGGATGAACCTTAAAGTTGAATTAATAAAATTAATCCAAATCATATTAAATTAAGATTATAAAAAAATATTAAATAAAAATCAATAATTTTAATAATGGAACAGGGAGTGGAACACAAAAAATGAGACAGAGGATCTCATACCCGATCGAACAACGGGAAAGTGGAAACCTCCATTATTTGTTATTAAATAAAGTATAATTAAATTACGAATTTAATAAAATCAAGCTTTTTTATTCTTATCTTAATTTATTTAGAGACTTCTTACAGTTAAATTCAAGTTAAAATCAACAAACTTTATTGAATGAGTCCAAACAAATTTTATTTGATTGTTTAAATAAATAAATTAAGACCAAATCAAGATTTTATTTATAGCCATTAAAAAGTACTTAATACTTATTTTACTTTACATGATATCAAGTTTTAATCAATTCGGTTTTCATGACATGCCCAATTTTACAAAATATAATTAAATATAAAAATTTAAATAAGTGTAAAATAAATCTATTTAAAAAATCTATTAAACCAAATAACTTATACAACTGAAGTCTATACATATATATATATATTAAAATAAAATTGAGGGATACAATTGTAAGATTACATTAATATTTATTGATCTATTCACTTCATTAATATAGTTACATTAATAGCTAGATTAATTAATATTTTAATTCCTTAATTAATAATTAATTTTAATTATTTTTATTATGTATATAAATTTATAAATATAAATAATATTTGCACGTAATAATAGGATATAATTTTTTTCCTTTTTATAAAATCACAATTGTAATAATGACTTACCGTGATAATTTCCATATAGTTAATTATAATTATTCTCAAAAAACTGATTGGATTTTTAATATATCAAAATGGTGATAATATATTATAGATTTTATTTTAAAATTTTGTTTTATAGATTATATATTTTATAATTTATTATATATATATAAATATATATATATATCAAAATTTATTTTTTAAATTAAGATCTTCTAAAAATTTTTCATTCAAAATGTATGTTTTATTATCATCATTTTAGGAAAGATTACCCATAAAATTTAGTACTCAATTACACTAAAAATATATTAAAAGAATTCAAATCTTATTTTTCATGAAATTTATTTAAAGGTTTCCGAGCAATTATTTACTTAATTTATCTATAAATGAATCTTATATTATTTTATTTTATATTCTTATATGTAATGTTATAGTGTTTTAAATTAAATATGAAAACATGGTAAAAAAAATATATAGAATTATTTTTAATGCAATAAGATTAAAAATGTATAGAATATAAAATTATACAGCAAAATGAAATATGAGAAAAAAAAGGAATATTGTAATAGTTTTAAGATAAAATAAAATAATAAATTATTTTAGAAAGTCAAGTTATATTTTAAAATGAGAAAAAAAGTAAGTGGCACAATATAGTTAAAATAAAGTAAAATGTATACGGATGTGAGACTATAAAATAATATTTAAAAACTATTAGAACGTATAAATAATATTATAATATGTTGTTTTGAGGAAAGAGAGAGATGTTTGGAGAGCAAGTGTCCAAACGACATGTACTAAAGAGAATTTTATTCGAAGAGGTTCTAAAGTGAATCTGATTTACTTGATGTGTGATGACGGTATTGAAACAACATAACATGTTTTATTTACAATAAATGTGTGCAAAATGGTTTGTTGTTGATTATCAAGTTAGGTTGTTGGTCCTTGCCCCGACTTAAAAACAATCATTTAAAGTAAGTATGTTTAAAAATTATTATTTTAATATACCGTTCACAGGAATATATATGTTTCTTTTTATTGCATCGAAAAATTGAGATATTTGAAACATGTGTGAGTTTGAGAATATTTATTTTAATATTAAACATATTATTCCAAAAATATGCAATCAATGCAGTGATAATAAGGTGCATCAAAGAAATAGATTTACGGTCACATAAAATAAAGTGGAGAGAATAGAAAATAAATTATGTCGAAAGCATAAGAACAACAAATATAATGTTTATGTTATAAGAGCAAGAAACATAATGTTTATGTTATAATAGTCAAGATGAAACATTGATTCGTACTAAGAAACACAAATTATGAAGTTATTTTGATTAGAAAATTTGAACTCACAAACACAAAATAATATGATCCTAATACGAATCAGTATAAGGTATGTAATATCGATGATCAAACAATATCATATAAAGACCATTATCGTTGAGAGAACTGTTTGGATATCAACATTACTATTAATGGAGTGCAATAGTCATTAGCATAGTGTGATATCCCGATTTGATTGAGGTTATTAAGTAGCTGACGAGGGAGATTGAGTGTATAAATTTTTGAAATTGTGAGAGTAATAAATTAAATTGCATTTAAAACAGTTGAGGTCCAAATTTAATATGTATAAAATATGTAATAATGCATGTAGTTAAATATAATGATTTAACAAATAATTTTTATGATATATCAATTATGAAGACACAGAAAAAAGAAGTAACTGGTTGAAAACTTAAATTTTTTTTCAACAACAACGTATTGACAGTTTTCACGGTCGAGGAGTATAAGTGGTTAATTGTTTTGTCTATGATTAATTATTCATATTTTGTAGTTGCGTTGAAACACCCACTCCTCATTTAAATAATATATCGAATTAAAAAAATAAAATAATATATAAACATTGTTCAAATTAAAAACTAACATTTAGACTTATAAAATATAATTTACAAATTAATCAAAATTACATGTTAAATTAATTATTATAATATAAATTTTTAAAATCCCCACACATAGCGTGGGTGCAATACTAGTATTATAAGTTGATTATTCCTAGGGATGGTTCGGTACGGTATACCGGACATTTTTCTCCATACCTTATACCTTACCGAAATTTACGGTATGAGAAAAACTCATATCGTTACCGTACCGAAGTTTCGGTATACCTTAGTTCGGTATACCGAATTTTCGGTATAATTTCGGTATAAGTCGGTATGATTTCGGTATGAGATAATTTATATACTATTACTTCGACAAATTGAATTCTTGAATTGATTTCAATATGATTTTGGCATTACATAATCTATATACCATTTATCTTATCATTATTTCAATATACCGTTAACATACAAAATCTTTTTGATATATTTTGATTTTTATAATTTTTTTTATTGATATTTAATTAATAAATATGTTTATATTAATAATATTGTTAGGTGAAAAGAGAAGATATGATTTCATTCTTAATTTATATGATTTTATTTTTAATTTATTATTTTCAAATAATAATAAAAATAAAAAATATTATTATATTTTCGGTACGTTATGTACCGGTATACCTTCAATATCAGGATTGTCATACCGTTACCGTACCAAAAATCTTCGGTACGGTATGATACCTTACCGAAAATGACGGTATACCAAAATTTCGATAATTTCAGTATTTTTTCGATACGATATGTCCGGTATTTCGATATTTCGGTATTTTTCCCCATCCCAAATTATTCCAAAGTTATATAATACGAGTTTTTGAATTAATTAAAAACAAATTAATTTGATGTTAGAATGATTAATTAATTGTTTATTTTTGTATAGTTTATACTCTATTTTGTGGATACATTTCTCCCAAAAATAATCTACATATTAACTACAAAAAATCCCACATTTTCAGTTTTTTTTTTTTTTTAATTATTTGAAATGTTAACTTCTACTCGAGTACATAAAACGTGCAACAATATAGAGAAGGTCTCGTTTTTTCAAATCTTATTTAGCGGGACTGAATCTTTTAATTACATTTATTATCATTTTTATTACCGCCACAATTAACACTACTAGAGTAAAAAAATAATTGGAAAGGAAATATAACGATGTTTTGTGTATAAAACGTGCAACAATATCATTATAATTATTTATAAATTTACAAGTTAAAATTAGGGAATTTATCGACGTTCAATAAGTGGAATTTATCGCCACGAATATTATTATTATTATTATACTAAGGCCTCATCGACATTTGTTATGGAAAGAACTTAATTTCGAACATAAATAAATATTTTGATCGCGTACGACGACGAAATTAAATAGAAGCGATTTGAGGCCCATTTTCCTACTAATTTTCGGCCATTGTATGTAATTGGGCTAGAGAATTATTTTATGCAACTATGATATAATTATGTAGACACTAGCTTGATAAATTAAAAAATATCATAAGCTCAAACAAGAACTTATTTCTTTGGAGCCCAAATAAGCCCATTAGAAATATGTACGTGGATTTTAGGCCCAATTTCTACCTTTTATTGATTTTCGAATTTTCCTTTGTTGGAGTAGTTTCAATATCTAACTCGAAAAGGAGTTCGCTAGTGGGTCTATGAGACTGCAGGTCGACGGAAGTGAGTAGAACCGTGTAGGTTAAGGAACACGATAAGCAGTTCGAGTTGGATAGATATGAAAAATATATGGTGTATATCTTGTTTTCTTATTGAATAAGATTTATCCTAATCAGTATTAGATTTGAATAGGAATAAATCTATTTTATATAGATTCAGATTTAGATATATCTTACCATATCTAGGTTTTATATTCCTTATGTGTTTAGGTATATCTCCCTATAAATACCCCTGCACTTCACCAATTGTAATTGTCATACTTTGTATTCTCTCCACCATAATAAAATCATCACCGTGAGGCTTGAAGAGTGGACGTAGAGCATAGCTCGAACTACTATAAATTATTGTGTTCTTTTTTTTTTTTTTTCTGTTAGTTATTTGTGTCTGCAAACACTTCAATTCACAACAAATTGGTGCGGTGAATGTGGATAGGGAAGGATTGCAATGGGTTCAACCAAGTTTGAGGTGGAGCGCTTCACGGGATCGAATGATTTCGATTTGTGGAAGTTGAAGATGCAAGTGTTGTTTGTACAACAAGGCTTGGACGGTGCCTTGAAAGAAGAGGCTGGGTTACCCAACACGATGACGGAGCAACCAAAGAGAGATACACTAGCGAAGATGCATAGTGCGCTGATTCTGAGTCTCGTAGACACGGTGTTGAGGAAGGTGTCAAAGGAGAAAACGACAACGGAAGTAGGGACCAAACTGGAATCCTTATATATGAAGAAGTCCCTGGCAAATTGGCTCTTTCTTAAATAGTCGTTGTATCGTTTAAGACGCAAGAGGGAAGACCGATCAATGAGCAACTCGACAAGTTCAATAAGTTGATCCTCGATTTGGTAAATATCGATGTGACGATAGGTGATGAGGATCAGACGTTGATGTTGTGGAGTGCGCTGCCAAAGAATTATTCGAATTTCAAGGAAGCCTTAATGTATGAAAGAGAGTCATTGACCATGGATGATCTGCTCTAAGTTCGAAGGAGTTAAATGAGAAGAACGAGGAGCGAGAGAACTCTCATGGAGAAGGCTTGGTGGCTAGAGTGGCTCGAGGAAGACCGGAGATGAGGAATTTTAACAGGGAAAATTTAAGGTCGAGGTCGAGGCTAAAGCCAGGATCACAGCCAAAGGTCAAGTGCTTTCTCTGCCAAAAGAAGGAACATATCAAAAGAGATTGTCCAAAGAGGCAGACGAAGCAGGAGCAGAAGCAACAGGTGGATGTAGCTGTTGCTAAGCAGGAATATGACTTTGAGAGGCATTGGTAATTTTGAATGAGCGTTCGGAGGGAATGAATATTGGATTCAGGTTGTACATTCCACATGACACCAAAAAAGCCATGGCTTGAAGGGTTCGAGGAGCAGGAAAACTCGAGTGTTCTTATGGGTAACAATAAACCATGCAAGGTGGTTGGAATGAGTTTGGTAAGGGTTAAGATGCACGATAATACAGAAAGGGTACTTCGAGGTATAAGGTATGTTCTGGAGCTTAAGAGAAATTTGATCTCTTTGGGGATGCTCAACGAACTAGGTTACACAATCAAGGTGGAAGTTGGGACTTTGAAGGTGTGCAAAGGATCCCTGGTCTTGATGAAAGAAGCTCGAAGGAATGGAATATACACTCTGAAGGGGAGAACGGTGATCGGGGTGGCTTCGATAGTGACGGTTGACAAGTCAGTACTGTGGCATAGGCGATTCGATCACGTTAGTGAGAGGGGGCTACATGAGTTATCGAAGCAAGATCTGTTGCTCGGGGATAACATCAGAGAGCTAGATTTTTGTGAGAATTGCATCTATGGGAAATCTCACCGGGTAAAGTTCGGAGTAGATCGACAGAGAACTCGAGGAACTCTGGACTACATCCACTCAGATCTATGGGGACCTTCAAGAGTCAGTTCGAATGGAGGAGCGAAGTACTTCATGAGCCTCATTGATGATCACTCAAAGACGATGTGGGTCTACATCTTGAAGAATAAGAGTGATGCTATAGAGACCTTCAAGAAGTGGAAAGTGCTGATCGAAAACCAGACTGGAAGGAAGGTGAAGAGGCTGCGAACTAACAATGGCCTTGAATATTGCTCAAAGGAGTTCGAGAGGTACTGATGGAAGCAGGGTATTGCAAGATTAGATTGAACATGTTCACTAGTCTAATAAGTTAACTAAGTTATTAATCCTTGTTTAATAAATAGAACTTAGGATTTCATATTCTTGTTTAATAATAATTTTGAATTTCATAATTTGTAGTTGGGTAATTAATTGGAATAAAGAATTTTGATAATTATTTGAATTAAAGAGCATTGTAGTAATTTATTTCAAACTTTATTTAGGTTCTTTAATTACCGAGAAGGGAGCATCGACTAGAAGGACTAAATAATTGGATTCATCGAACTATTTGAGGTAGGCACTACCTTATCCTATCAAAATAGTTTTTCCAAATATTTTCCAAAAATGATTATTTTGTTTTAAAGCATGCTACACTGCAAAAAAAAAAAAATGTCTTGGTACCGTATGATTGTTGTGGAATGAATTGGTGGATAAATGATAATTATTTGGAGATGTGCTGGATCGGGGAAGTGGCTACCACCGTGGTATTGTAAGCCTAACCCATTAGGCCGGATAGTTATAAGACTACCGGTTAGGTAAGGGAGATAAAATCTTACCGGGTGGATAGCTAGTGGCCATTCCTATCTTACCTTATTTGATTATGTGAATATTGATGAGCATGTGATGTTGGAAATATTGGGAAAACGATTATATGGTACCTAAATTGAGTGGGAGCTCCCAAGTGAGGAAAATATTTTGTGCATATACATGATGATTTCAATAAAACTTTTATTATGCATGAGTGTGCGGTGATTTCATGATATATGTATGTATTTGTTTTCAGGACACCGTGACCACTGGGTACATCCGTGTACTTAGCCCCTATGCGTGTTTTCCCTACGTGTAGGTACCAGTTGATGAAGGTGGAGGTGGCGTTATGAGGAGGGGATCGAATATGGAATCGAGATGGATGCCTTGTTATGTATAATTTATTTGGCTTGTTGATAAGCTCATATTTATACTCACTTATCTATATTTTTCTCCATTGTTTTAGTGCAATTTGTTTATATTTTTACTTATTCCTGTGCATGAGACTGTTTTAGAGGATTTTATGCCATTTGTGGTAAGTTTTGCAGGTATTTAGGGCTAAAAAGAGGTGAAATGATGAAAGAGCTGAGTTACACAGAGTTGCTGCTTCAATTGACGCATGGAAAGTCAACCAAGTTGGAAGACGAAGCAAAAACCCAAAGCAGAACCTCTGTGTCGATCGAAGTGGTGCATGTTGATCAACATAGAGGTCGGATGTCGATCGAGAGCAAGGCAGGAGAAGACGAGCTCGACACTGGTGTTTCTATCGACCGAAATACTCCCTGTCGATCAATAAGGAGAACAAAGATGGGAAATCGACACAAGAACAACCCGGATTTCGACTTGACGCTTGTGTCGATCGACAGGCTCCCTCCTTTCGATTGACACAGAGGCTCGACATGGCTGTTTTCACCTGTTTTGGCAACTTTTGTTATTTTAGCCCAATACCTAGCTTAGGTCTTTTTCTAACCTCTATAAATAGGACTTATTATGCACGAAATTCAGACTTTTGATCTTTGACTTTGCATTATTTGGATTGAGCATTGGAGTTTTTAGAGACTTGCAAGGTTCCTATTTCAATTGCAAGGTAATAAAATATGTTTGCTTTATTTCTAGTCATGTTTTGTGGCTAGAACCCTAACAGGTTCGAGGGTTATGATTTATCTTTTTAGATGCATGCATAATTGAAAGCAACTGTCTTGGCATGGTTTGATTCTTTGATTTAATTTAATAATCTAGATTAAAAGATGGACCGAGAGGTGAATTTGAGTCTAGGTTTAAAGTTATCAATTGAAGGACCGAAAGGTGAAAATTGTTAATAGGAAGAGAGAATTAAATATGTTGGTTTTTGTCTCAAAAGGAAGAAATTTGCTTAGGAATTAATTAGATAATTATTGTGATTAACTGAATTGGTGTTCTTGAGACCGAGAGGATAAAATCACTATTTAGTAATCTAGGCTTTAAATTGTCAGACCAAGGAATTTAACATGTTTTCCCCATTGCTGAGTTGTTTGAAATTGCATGATGATGATTAGATTATCTGCCCAAGGATCTGTGCGCTCTTTATTGTTCTTAAACCCTTTATTTTATTGCATTGCCAACTTTAAATTCCAAACAAAAATCCCTTTTTCAAAACCCTCAAACTTCTATGTTCTAGAAATTGCAACTAGTATTTTGGTTATTTCGTTGCACAGTCCCTGTAGGTTCGACCACCTTCGGGTGTAATAATAAATTTATTTGCTCACCGTTTCTGCGGATATCACTTGTACCACCATCAAATCCTTGTTACTTTTGATTGGCATGTAACACTTTACTATGTTGCTTGGATGATTGATCTAGACTTTTTTAAAACCTCGATATGAATTGATCTTATGAATGCTTGATTGATCAAATGCTAGTTCATGAAATCTCTTGATTATCCTATGATTTATTCTTGCTCATGAATGCTAAGTTATTCTTGTTCTCCTAGCATGATTTGATTTGTTGGTTATGGTATCTAAGCGACGAGCTATGTCTTCATACATAGTCTCAATAGTTCAAGTGTTCTAAAATTCTATTCTCTGCCGCGAATTACTTATTCGAACTTCATGATCTCATTTGATTTTGATTAATCCTTTAATTGATTCCGCTTGAATAATTATTTCTTTTAAACAATAACTTCCCTTAGCGTGCATCGTGTCGCATGTGGGACTATCGCAGAGGCCCGGTTTGGGGACGCGACAATTTCCATCATTGAAAATAAAATGTGGTCGTATATTTAAATAGTTTAGAATAATAGGGCTATTCAATTGAAGATTTCGATAGTTTGCATTAAATTTAAAAAAAGCATGCATAATTTGGAGTTGATGATCCCGGATCAGAGCTTATGCGCGTGCAGATAAGGAATTAATTGTGTGTGGGCCAAATTAGTTATTAGCTAGCTCTCGACGAGTCAGTTATCAATTAAAAGTTACTTAAGCTGAACATGTATAGAGTTCAAGTACAATTATATACTGACAACTCTCAGTTGCTACATTGGGTATCAAAGATATTTGAAAAATGTTGTAACTGAAAGTAAGTAATAAAGAAAACAATAAATGACAATCAATTTATAGTGGTTTGGAAGCCAAAAATCCAATGTCCAATCTTTGTTCTCCACGAACAAAAATCACTAACTCTAGCTGTACACAACAATCTAATACAAGTTACAACTTTCATTATTTTCTAATGGAGGATCTCGACCATCCTCGGTCACATACACTTCAACTGATGAAGTGTTTACCTCATTCCACTTGCTAGGCTTCGCCAGCTGCGGGTTGAGTTTTTTTGTCCTCCTCTTGAATGTTTGTCACTTTTCAAGTGAACCGAGAAGGTTTCAGTACCTTGCTGAAGATCAACTAAAAGTATATGGTGTTTTTGTATTGAAGAAGATACATAAGCTTTAGAAATTAAAGCTTGAGGAAGAGACATTATGCACATGTTGAGTTCGCTTGAATGATTAAGGATTGGTAACATGGCTTCTCTCTTTGAGGTATTTATAGCTTTCACATGAATAATAGTCTCTGAAAAATGAGTGAGGCGACCTATCGTTTTGTAGGCATTCGTTACTATACGATTCTGTAACTTTATCCGCCTTTTCAAACTTTTGCCCGATGATTAACAAATATTCCTTTTTAACCAGTGGATAATAATGGTTCGTCAGCATTCCATATTTGGATATGATCTGAAAGTGTAAGCTCTTCGTCATTTGTCTGACATCTGTTATTGTAATTGTTGATGCACAAAATTAGAGAGATTGAGTTCGTAGAGAAGGTACTCGTGTTTTATTTCTTTCTTTGGCCTCTATTTATACATTGTACATGGTTGACTCAATAAATGTAAATAATGAGCACTATCATTGCAGTTACAATCGTTTACTAGAGTTAAGGCAATAAAGCCCACGTTCTCCCACTCACTCTCGGCGGTTACGGAATGCCAACGGTCAAGAAAAGGCGAGGTCGTTGATCATAACGTGGCTCGTCGACCCAGACTCGTCCGCCATGCCCGAAAGCATTTTTTCCTGGCTCAACAACAGCCCCCAAACTTTTCGCGAGCCGCGCAGCAGACTCTCGAAAAGTTTTATATACATTCTGCATGCATCATTGGATCTCGTGGTGAGTTCGTATGTTCGAACCTCCAATGAGTTACGAGAGTCTCGACATCTCCTTCTCGTAGATAATACGGACAAGTGGGATCGTCGAGCATAGCACGATTTTTATGCTTGCGCGTCGCCCCCGAGGCTAATCAAGAGGAATTTTATGTTTTCCCTTGACTATCCCCTTGGCGCGGACTGAATCGACGATTCTTTGCCGGCCTCTGTTTCTGTTAATAACAAGAAACAGACCTTCCCCACGACCGTGTTGGTGCAGAAAGGTTTTTAAAGTTCAAATTACAGCACTACTTTGCCGTAGGCAGATCGTCGATCATCATTTCTTGGGGTTTAAACGATTCCGAGGATTTCGCTAGTTTCATCACGCAGTGTGTAGGTCGTCGAGCCATTCCCCATGAGGTGTTGACGACTCGAATTCCCCAGCGTACAGCTGTTCCTCGAACCTCGTGCAGGTAATTATCACGACTAACACGTGTCACGAGCGGGTTCGCTCCGAAGAGAGAGAGAGAGAGAGAGAGAGAGGCACAGCCCCCAAGGGAGCATCGTTTCGAAATTTCGCAGGGCTTTAAAAACCCTCTCCCCCTTTTATTGCCTCCATTTATTCGCATCGCCTCCACTCACTGCATCAGAACCCTGTAAATCAGAGCACGCGAGTCCAGCGAATCTCTTCATACCATCGATCTTCAACCTCTAGGTACGATTCGCCTCTATACTTCCCTTCATAACTGCATAGCAAACGTTATTCTTAAAAACTGACTATGGCGGCGGAACCGCATCCATCCAACCCACCTTCCCCTTCAACCTCTGGGTCCGAGGGTTTTCCACCGCCGGGGATATTCCCGGCCAACTATGACAGTCGGTTTAAGGGAGCCCTAGCCACATCCTGCTCCCGAGTAACTGAAACGACACTAAATCACCTCTTCACCTCTTACGGGTTTGCCGACGACATAAAAGCCATAGCTCCCCGCTCTCATGATCATCCCCACCGACCACCACTAGGGTTCACGGCCTTCCCGACAAAGGTTCTTAGCAGAGGAATAAGTCTGCCACTTCACCCCTTTTTCATCGAAGTCCTAGACCACTACGGCCTAGCCCCTATGCAACTAGCTCCCGTTGCTTGGTTCAATATGTTTGGGACTCTCCTAATCTTTAGGAAGGCGGGACTCGACGAGCCATCCATCCGCGAGTTCGTCGACCTTTACGCCCTTGTCCCTAGGTCCAAAGAGAGCTACTGGTATTTCTCAAAAAGGCACCACCATCCGGAACCCTTAGTCAAGAAAACCCCGTCTAATATGAAGAAATGGACCAAACACTTTTTCTATCTTGAAATACCCGACGACTTCCCCCGCATCAGGGGTCATTTCCACGAGCCCCCTCGTAAGTGTCCTTCAATACCCGACTCATCTTAGCCTACCTTCCCATGCTTATTCCGTTTTTGTTGTTTTTTGCAGCGTACGTGAAGGTCGAACTCACCGAAGACGAAAAGGACAGAATCATCAGGGCATACGCAGTCAAGAACCGGAAATTTGAATCCCTTCGTAGAGGTCGTTACATCGACGCCAATGGAATCCATGAAGCCATGGAGAGACCTACAGCCGACGCCCTGAAACAGATCCTCGATAAGAAGAGGAAGAAGAAGGAAAACTCGCGGAAGAAGAGCCAAGCACCGCCTAAGAAGCCCATCGAGCCAACCCCTGGCGAGGGTCCCTCCGACGTCGACAAGAAACCCGCCACCGACAAGGAACAGCCGGAGGATTCGGTATCCTGCTTTAACCCCGACACGAGCCCGCAGGATCACCAGAACAAGCGCCTTCGTAAGCAGTTTGAGGCTCAGATCACCGACTCCGGGGAGAAGACCATTACTAACCCGGGGAATGATGAGGTCCCGTTCGAGGACACCCTTCAAGACACAGGGGCCACCGGGCTCGCCCTAGCCCGAGAGTTGGATCCGCCGATCTCGCCCTCTCGGGATCCCGCAGCCGCTGAAGAGCTCGTCGAGTTCGTCAGGATGCTACTCTCCGGTCCGCCACGGAACACCCCATCTCCCTCCGTGGGTCGAGCCTTTTCCCACTTCAGGCAACTGCTTCTGGTACACGCTCTTCTTATTTCACTTTTTGACTTACACTCCTAAAAGTACGATAATTATTTGTCGACCTCCTACAGAGCTTTGGCGGTTTGCGAGGGGACTACCTCGAGGTAGTCACTTCAGAGCATGCATGGAGGCATCGCTCGTTTGTGGCAAATTCAGCAGCATCTAAGGTCAAGGGAGAGCTCAAAGAATTGTCGGCTCTGCATGCTCAGGCCGTGGCTGATTCTTCGAAGTTCCAGCCTCTTAGCAACACCCTTCTTCAAGAAAAGGCGGAGCTGTCAGACAAGATCACCTCCCTCCAGGCGGAGAAGGAACAGGCGGGGAAGAGGATCGACGAACTGGAGAAGGTCGTTAAAGCCTTAGAGGCTGCAAGCGACGAGGAGACCGCAGCATGCCTGAAGCTCGAGGAAGAGCATCGTCAAACCCTGACCGAAGGAAAGGACCTCTCATTCATCGACCTCTTGAACAAGCATGTCGCCAAAGAGGCCATGGATGCTATGCACAGCCATGTGTGCGCCCAGGTGAAGGACTTAGTCCTTCATAAATACCCAGACCTGGACCTTGGCTTTCTGGACTCGGAGGGCGAAGAGGATGAAGATGCAAATAAGGAGCAGATCGACGACTCCACCAGCAAGGCTGCCTGACCACCCAATCCTGATTACAACTACCTTTATTTTGTTAAATTTTGGGATATCCTAGAATGTACTATCGTTCCGTATGCAATATTAAGTTTCCATCTCACTCAGATTTAACTACTCATTTCGTAATAAATGGAGAATAAGTAAAATCCGGACGATATAAAACTTTCATAAAACAACCTTGGAACTACAAAAGCAACTCACTAAAGATCCTATCCTCCCAAAGTCTGACATAGACAAACACACAAATGAACGAGAAAAGAAAACAAAAAACTTAGATTTAAACAAACATGCTCGTCAAAAGTAGAATCTCTTAAGGTACTTTATGTTCCAGGTGCTTGGCACATCCTTCCCTTCGGGGGTCTTCAAACGATACGCCCCATTTGCCACCACCTTCGAAATAATGTAGGGTCCTTCCCAACTGGGAGCCAATTTTCCCGCACTTAAGTCCTTCGTATTTTGAAACACGTAGCGAAGGACCCAATCCCCCATCCGAAAGGAACGAAAATGAACCGAACTATTGACATACCGATCTACTGCCAACTGCCTGAGCCCCATTCTCCTTGAGGCTTCTAACCTCGCCTCTTCCAGGAGCTCCAACTCGTCGAGCCGTTGAGCCTCATGGTTCTCTTCATCGAAGAATTCGACCCTTGGACTCCCCTGAAATACCTCGACAGGGGTTACGGCCTCCACCCCATACGCTAAAGAGAATGGAGTTTCCCCCGTCGAAGACCGGGCTGTAGTTCTATACGCCCAAAGCACTCCGGGCAACTCTTGCACCCAAGCCCCCTTGGCCCGTCCCAACTTCTTCTTCAGGACTCCGATAATGGTCTTGTTCGTTGACTCGGCCAACCCATTAGCCTCAGGGTATCGAGGTGTGGACAAGAGTAACTGGATCCCTAAGTCCATACAATACCTTTTGATTTTCTTACCCACGAATTGCCTTCCATTGTCAGTGATTATCTCCTTGGGCAACCCAAAACGGCAAACCAAATTTTTCCATATGAAGGAGATAACCTCCTGCTCGAGAATCCTTGTTAAGGGTTCCGCCTCTACCCATTTCGTGAAGGAATCCGTTGCCACCAAGACATACTGCCTTCCGGCTAATCCTTTCGGGAGCTGGCCCACAATATCCAAGCCCCAACGATAGAAGGGCCAAACTGGTACGTTAGCATGCAAGAGCTCGGCTTTTAGATGCGTCGTTCCGGCAAAGCGCTGGCATGCGTCGCACTTCTTGACCCACTCATTCGTATCCTTCCTCAAGGTAGGCCAGAAAAATCCTGCGGATATCACCCGGTGCGCCAAGCTTCTGTGACCGGCGTGGTTTCCACAACTCCCCGAGTGAATCTCCCGAAGGAGAACGGGGGCCTCTGCCTCCCCGACACACCTCAGTAGCGGCCCGCCAAACGACCTTTTGTACATGCACCCATCCAGCAACAGGAATCTGGCCGCTTGTCGAACCAGCCGTGCCGATTCGACCGACGAGTCCGGCAGCGTACCATCCCGTAGGTATTCGACGAGCGACATCATCCGAGATTCAGAAGCACGGCCGATGGGAAGAATGCCTTCCTGTACCTTATCCAACTTCGAGGCCGGCCACAGGGCCACGACTATCGGCAACAGTCTTGCTCCTCCCTTTACATCCGCAGCCGCAAGACCGGCGAGGGGGTCGGCGTGGCTGTTCTCGCCCCTAGGGACGTGCTCCACCACAACTTCGTCGAACCTATGCAGCTCTTCTTCAACTACGGCATGATAGGCTGCCATTCGTGCGTCTTTGACCTGAAATTCTCCTTTGAACTGACCCACAACAAGTTGCGAGTCGGTCCTTACGAGCAATTTCTTGATATTCAAGGCTCCTGCGAGACGCATCCCTGCTATTAAGGCCTCATATTCGACCTCGTTATTCGTTACCTTAAAGTTGAACCTGATAGCTCTTTCCACCACCACTTGGTTCGAGGATACCAGCAGCACCCCTGCTCCGGCACCATTCGCATTGCAAGATCCATCGACGAACAAATCCCATGCTTCAGATCGTTCAGGCTCCCCAAACGCTTCGACCTCGGCCTGTAGGTGTAACTCAGGCGTGAACTCAGCAACGAAATCTGCCAAGATCTGACTCTTGATCGCCGCTCGAGGCTTAAAACTCAAACCATAACCCCCTAGCTCGATTGCCCATTTCATCGTGCGTCCTGACAACTCAGGCCGCGTCATGATATCACGGATAGGGAAATTTGTCACAACCACGATTTCATGGTACTCGAAGTAGGGCCGAAGCTTCCAAGAGCATGTGATTAGCGCGAGCACCAGCTTCTCCAAGGCCGGGTATTTGGACTCCGTATCTAACAGGGCCCGACTCACGTAATATACGGGTTGCTGCGAATCGTCCTCTTCCAGAACCAGAACCCCACTCACGGCTCGATCAGAGACGGCCAAATATAGTTGCAGTACCTCGCCCTCTTTGGGCTTCGACATGACTGGTGGCGAGGTCAGACAAGATTTAATCTCCCGAAACGCTTCATCACACTCCGCTGTCCACTCAAACCTCTTCGCCTTCCTTATCACCTGAAAGAAATTGCATATACAGTCGGAATAACGTAAGATGAACCGACTCACTGCGGCAAGCTTCCCAATCATCCGTTGCACCTCCTTAACACTCGATGGTGGTGCTAACTCCTGAATGGCTCGGACCTGGGTTGGATCGACCTCGATTCCCCTCCAATTGACAACATAAGCCAGGAACTTACCCGAGAAAACGCCGAACAGACACTTCGCCGGGTTTAACTTCATCTTGTACGTGTCAAGAACGTCGAATGCGGCCGCCAAATCCGCCAAATGACTTCCACTCTCGCGAGACTTTACCAACATGTCGTCTACGTACACCTCCATTGTGTTACCTATCTGCTTGGAAAACATCCGATTCATCAAGCGTTGATACGTCGACCCAGCATTTTTCAGCCTAAAAGGCATGACCCTATAACAATAGATGCCTCGATCCGTAACAAAGGCCGTACTCTCCTGATCCCTCTCGTACATCGGGATTTGGTTGTAGCCAGAGTAGACATCCATAAAGCTCATCAGCTCGTGCCCCGCAGTGGAGTCGACGAGCCGATCGATGTGCGGCAAAGGAAAAGGGTCCTTCGGGCACGCCTTGTTGAGATCGGTGTAATCCACGCAAACTCGGTTTTTTCCATATTTCTTTTTGACCACAACGACGTTGGCCAGCCACTTGGGGTACTTGACCTCTCGGATGAATCCCACCTTCAACAGGCTCTCGACCTCCTCGGCTATCGCGACGTTTCGCTCCGGGGCGAACCTCCTTCGCTTCTGAATCACCGGCGTTGCCGCAGGATTTACTTGCAATCGATGTGTAATAACCCTTGGGTCGATTCCTGGCATATCTTCATGACTGAAGGCGAACGTCTTCACCCTCGATTGTAGGAACCTCACCAGTTGAGCCTTCAGACCTACATCCAGATTCTTGCCAATATACGTAACCCTCGAAGGATCCCCTGGGGTCAACAACACCTCTTCGGCTTTCTCCACTTCTTCTAGTGCCCCGACCATGTGAAGAGAGACAGCATAGCAGTCTCTGGCAGCATGCTGCTCACCATGGATCGTCCGTACCCCCCAGGGGGTTGGGAATTTCACCATCTGATGGAAAGAGGATGGTACGGCTTCCATCTCATGTAACCAGGGCCTGCCGACAATCGCATTGTAGGACGATTCGATATTCACCACCTGGAACTTAACGGTCAGATTAACACCCTCTGCATACACCGGCAACGTAATCTCCCCAACCGGGTCGAGCACCTCGCCACTAAAGCCCACCAACTGGTTCTGACTTGGCCTTATGTCGTCATGGGATACTCCCATCCCATCCAGGGCGCTTATGAACAGGAGATTCGACGACGCTCCCGAGTCGACAAGGATACGCCGCACTCTACAATTTGCTAGTAAGAGTTCGACGACCAACGCATCGTTGTGTGGTCGTCGGACTCCTGCCGAATCTTCCGGACCGAACCCGATCACCTCCTGGGAGACAGGCTTCGTAGGCCTCCACTCCATGGCCCTGACCTCACGACAATATCTTTTTCGGGCGTTGTTAGAGTGCCCCGCAAGATCGCACCCTCCGTGCACCACATTCACCGTTCTTTGGACTTCTGGTGGCTTGGGGACCGGGATTGTATTCGGGTTTGTTGCCGGATTTGCATCTGTTGCTCCACGCCCTTTTCGCCAGGTATTGGCCTTCCTACGCCCTCCTTGGAATTCCTTCAGGTGTCCCAACTCCAGGAGTCGCTCAATCTCACGCAGGAAGTCCCTACACTGTATGGTCGTGTGCCCATAACAGTGATGGAAGACGCAGAACGCGTCCATGTTTGGCCCAACACTTAGCATCTTTTTCGGCCACTTCACAGTGTCGCCCATTTTTTCCTTCTCCCTGACTACAACCACCGGGTTAACCTTCAGGGCGTACGTGGGTGCCTGCCTGGCAATGCTCGGGTTGGGCGCTCCCTTCCTATCTGGATTGCGCTGGTACGGCTGAAATGCAACCGTCGACCGGGAAGTGCCACCTTTCTCTTCTCGAGCTGGGGCCTTGCTGCGCTCCCGTTGATTCAGGTTTGCCTGCTCCAACTCACGGCGAAGTTGGACCTCCGCCCTTGCCAGGACCTCCCCGAAGGTTGTGCACGGGTACTCGACGAGCTTCCAGAAGATCCGAGACCCTGGATGAAGGCCATTCTTGAACGCGGCAATCGCGGCTTCCTCCGAACAATTGGCGATGGTAACCTTGAGCTCATTGAACCGCCGCATGTATTCCCGCAGTGGCTCTCCCTCCTGCTGTATGATCCGATTCAGGTCGTCAGATCTAGCCGGGACTCGTCGGCAGGACGAGAACTGCCCAACGAATTTCTGATGGAGCTCGGCGAAGGAGGATATGCTCCCACTAGGAATCCTCATGAACCATTGCATGGCCGACCCCTCGAGACACGCAGCAAAACTCTTGCACATACATGCCTCCTTCACTTCCTCCGACATTGAGACCGTATGCATCTTGAAATGGTACAATGTCACGAATTCCTCAGGGTCGGTGGTTCCATCGTACGGCTTGATCGAGGGTGTCGTGAATCGGGAAGGAAGCTTTACTTTTGAAATATGGCGTGTGAACGGCGTGTCGTTGTAATTTCTTGCCGCCACGCTGAGTGGCTGAACAGGTGCCCCAGGGATGGTAGCGAACATTTTAGCCATATCCTCCAGTCTCTTCTCCAACACGGCCAACTTTTGATCCCCCTCTTCCGAGTGTCGGCTCGACGCCCCGGAAGATCTTCGTGTCCTTCGAGTTCCGCTTGCAGAATTCCAGTGAGATCGACTGCGGCCCGTTCTCTCACTGTTAGCTCGGCTTTCCTCTTCACTTTCTCGTTCCCGGAATCGTGCCAACTCTCCGCGGAGCCTGTCAGCCTCGAGGGTGGTTCGCCGATTTTCCTCGCGCAAGAGATTCAGTTCCTCTTGCATTCTTTGCATGTCTCTTTCAAACGCCTCAGACGCCTGGCTAGCGTGATGACTTGCTTCACTCATCTTTTCCGAATCGTTCCCTTTCTCTGGAAAGATCTTCCCACAGACGGCGCCAGTTGTTGATGCACAAAATTAGAGAGATTGAGTTCGTAGAGAAGGTACTCGTGTTTTATTTCTTTCTTTGGCCTCTATTTATACATCGTACATGGTTGACTCAATAAATGTAAATAATGAGCACTATCATTGCAGTTACAATCGTTTACTAGAGTTAAGGCAATAAATCCCACGTTCTCCCACTCACTCTCGGCGGTTACGGAATGCCAACGGTCAAGAAAAGGCGAGGTCGTCGATCATAACGTGGCTCGTCGACCCAGACTCGTCCGCCATGCCCGAAAGCATTTTTTCCTGGCTCAACAGTAATCTTCCTGCTAACTGGATATGACCGTTCATATCTGATGATATTGTAAGCATATACATGTAAATAGGTGCACAGTGACTCCCGTATAAATAATTTAATTATCGATCGATTTAGGATTCAAAAGATAAATTCTCAATTTGTAATTTGAAAGATCATAAATTTCTTAATGCACCACCTCAATATGATATTCAGAATTTAGATTTTTATAATCTTTATGATTTTTGTTACTCCGATCAGTGACCTAATCCCTTCTAACTTTTATTAACTAAAACATAAATTTCTTTTTCTTTCAATATAATATAAAAAAATAAAATATATTTTAAATTAGTACTTATAATCAATAAATTATTATGTAGTAATAATTTATAATTTACTCAACAAATAACGATCACGACAATCAATGTATAATTTACATGAAAAATTATGCTAAAGAAGATGAATTACCTCACAAATCATGTGAAGATTACAAGCTTAATTTTGCAAATGCATATCCAACAAAGTTTCCTATTGACTAATTAAAACAGTTGGAGAAGCATTTATAAATAAACTTCATTTATGGTTATTTTATTAAAGTAAGCAATACATACGTTACAAGAGATCACAATTTCACCAAATCAAATGTAGTAAGGCATGCAGCTTATTTTATCACCAAATAATCCAATCCTGAAAATCAAATGGCTATAGGATCAACAAATAGAGCTTTAATATTTGTTGTAGCATGTCTGGGATCTGTATAACCATCTCCATTGCTTTTATTGTAAGTCGCATCACACATTCGAGAATAATTCACGAACTGCACGGTTATCTCTTTAGGAACAGAAGTTGTCACGACCCACCCCTCGTTCACATGCTTCCATGCATCCTCCACTGCTTCGGAAAACTTCAATATCGTTTCTTGCTTCGACACACCATACTGTTTCATGTAGCAATCCACCGCGGTGAGCATCTCCCCTCCCTTGCTCTCGCTCTTCAAAACCACACACTCATCATCATCAAGATCTATCTCCTTAGTTAAAAATCTAGTTCATGATATACAGATCAAAATGACGCTTACTTCGTGGGAGCCAATGTCATCCCAATAGCGACCAAGCATACCGGCTTGCACCACGTAATTTGGCTCAGTTTTGATCCAGTCAATTGTTTCTTGGGTAACCGATTTCAAGCCCGGGATGATTGATGCGAACATCATGTAAATGTTGCTAGTTATCTCCGAATTCTTGAGATAGTCTTGGAATGGTGGCATCTTTTTTTCCATAACCCACTTCAGCTCTTTATTGTAAGCTCTTGCAAGTTGTTGAATCTGACCAATATAATATATATCATATGATAAGAAATAAAAATAAAAACTAAGATTTATATATATATGTATGATGACTAACCGTTTCTTTGAAATAAGCTGCAGCAAATGGTTTCCCATTCTTCTCTGCATCGTGTTCGTATTCTTTGTATGCACTCATAATAAAACGAAAAACAATTTTCATGTAATCAGGGATTCGATCATCCTCGTCCATACTCCACCTAGAAAAGTTTAATTAACACTTAGCTAATTGAGAGTGGGAGAGAGAGAGAGAGAATGACATATATACGTACCGATCAAAAGCATCGGTTAAAAGTTGAGCTTCGTTAATGGTGGCATAATTGTCATATGTATCGTCCATTACTCCCATCATTTTTATGCATCGAGCAAGTCCCTTTCGAACATAAGAGTATTGAGGTTGGTAATAATATGCTACACCCCAAAGATAGGCCTCCGTCAATCGATCTCTTATATATGGTAGTTTACTTTTCAAATCAAATTTATTCCACCACCTTTAATTGGAAAAATTAACAATCACAAATTAATATTGTTTATGATTAGGGGTGTAATCGAACCGAGTCGAGTCGAGTAGTGTCGTGCTCAAGTTTGACTCGTTTAGTTTCGAGTCGAGCTTCGAGTTTTTTAATCGAATACTTTGATGTTCACGAACGTTATCGAGCTTTTATCGAGCTTACACGAACTTTCTAAATTTAGAATATATTTAAGATTTTCATTATTATTTTGAAGAAAAGGTTATTTATTCCAAAAAAAAAATATCATATTCATGCTCATATTCTAAATATTTTTCATTATTAGATAGATTTATCATTATTGTTACTATTAAATTATGAAAATATTATTTTTATAAAAGTAATTATTTTATATTTCCTACTAATTTTAGCTAACGAGCCTGCTCACGAGCTCACGAGTCGAATACTATAATGCTCAAGTTTGGTTCATTTAATAAACGAGCTTTACTAAACGAATTCGAACGAGCTTTTATCGAGTCGAGATCCGAGTAGCTCACGAACAGTTTGGTTCATTTACACCCCTATTTATGATTAATTAATTAATTAATTAGCATAAAGTTGATTTAAATTTGGTTACCTGGAAAGCTCATAGAGCTCATTCTTGTACAAATTCTGCAAGAAATTAAAGTTAAGTTTTGCTAATTTAAGAAGGCGTTCATCCATAGATTCATCTTTTTCATAAATGGAAATGAAGTGACGACGCGCGTAGAAGATGGCAACTTCTCTATGAAGAGGAAGCGCCAAAGCCCGCTTCACTTTCTCTTTGAGAGGAGATTGCAACTCTGATTCCACACGACTCAACTCATGCCATGCAAATCTCTCTGCGTTTGCCAATATTTTCTCGTCGCCAAACCGAACATGAGCTGCTTCATACAAGCTTAACAGCCCCTCAACGTCGCTTTCAAACTCACCGTTTTTGTCCACAAATTTGTCAAAAACATCTGCTTAGCAAAAATGATGTTTGAATGAAATTTATCCATCTTCTATATATATATAAAATATGAAACACTTGCGAAAGAAATGTACTGCAAGAAACGTGGTGCTGATGCTGTCTGAGCAAACGAAATCGAAGTGCTGTAGTGAACAAATCGAAGTGGTCGTCATGATCTTGGTTGTGGTGGTAGATTTCTTGGAGTTTCTGTTCGATCTCCTGCTCGAAATGGTACCCCAATCCCAACCGCTCCAGCGTGTCGATCAACTTCATTTGTTTGATGGGAGTTTCTGCTGCCATTAGCATGTTTCTTGCTTCTTGCTTCAGCTCTTCAATGGCTTCTTCATATTTCTTCTGTACCTGCATCATGCAGCAATGACATGACAGTATATTAGAAGAAGTGATGATAAAAATTAAAATTTAGCCACAACCAATGCTATATTGGCAAGAGTGTACATTAATACGTGTTCACGATAAGCGAAACTGTATGTATACCTGCTCTTGTATAGAATAGCTTGAGAAAGTATCAGCCCATATGCTTGGGGCATGAATCGTCACAGGTGGCCTTACGTTGCTCAAGCAACTTAAACTCACATCCATTCTCTCACTCTCTCTCTCTCTCTATAATATATATATATATATATGCAAGTTGTAATGCTGTGAAATAGGACCGGAGTTTTCCACTATTTATAGTGAATTGGTTATGCAACTACACGAAAACTATTCATCTTATTTAATTTAATATTTTTTATTTTATGCTACAATATATAAAATGTGGGTATATTAAATTTTTTTTTTATGTTACTTAAATTAGCATTATTTGTATATTAAAAAATATAAAATATTGGAACACCAATTTGATTTTTTTATTTCATTTAAATTATATTTTTATAATTTATTTTAAAAATATAAAGCGTATGTGGGTACGTTAGGATGAAAACGTATACCCTTTATCATGTCTATCAAACACGTAATTATTATACTATATATCATGTTTACACCTATATGTAACACACATTATTTACTAAAATTAAATACTTGATATATTTATAATTTACTAACAATACGTAAATCGAATAATTTTGTGCAACGCACGGGAGAAATATTAATATAAAATAAAACGTGCAACAATATTTTATTACTGTGTATAAAACTTACAAGTTACAATCACAGAGAAGGTCTCGTTTTCGCAAATCTTATTTTGCGAAACAGAATCCATTAATTACATATTTTCATTCATTCATTAATTAATTTCTTCTCCAAACACACAAATAACCATGAAAGGTCCTCAAAGGATATTTTATTTTTATTTAATATTATTATTCTTTGTTGTCATGGACATTTATTTTCATTCAAAATAATATATCATGGATGATTGGACTACATGTTTTTTCAAAAATAGTTGAATGATCAATTCAAAATTTTGGAAGATGAATTCTTAATTTAATTAGAACCTAAAAATCTTAAAAATTTTAAATCTATAACCTTAAAAATTATAATATTCTCAATCTAGGACCTCATTTGGATACAAAATTTAAAGATCGCACTTAAATATTTTTTAAATTTTTAAACATATTCTTATGATCACAAACAAAATATTTTTATTGCTATACCTTAGAATAATAGACATTAATAATGCTTTTTAGATATGATGCTTGGACCGAGGTTTTTTCACGGTCTCGTATATAGTGATAGTATATTTATTTAATTTAAATAATATATTTTTATAGTTACAATATATATATATATATATATATATATATGGAGTGGATCACATGTTAAAAATTAGTTTATGCTAAATAGGAATAAATCTACACCATTCATCTTAAAAAATTAATGGTTGAAATTACTTTATACCAGATTTCATGCTTTTTTGCTTTATAAATCATGTTTAATCGACTTAAGAATGATTTATAAAACAATTAATGCACGAACGAGAATTATGCATAAATTTTCAATTTTTGATGATTTAATCTCAACCATTGATGCTATCAATCTAATGGTTGAGATTCAATCTTATTTAGCACAAACTTTAATTTTAGCACTTGATAATTCCGTGCGTTGATATATTTAGCGTGTTTTAATGTTGTTCTTGAGTATTTTATGCGAAACCATATTTTACATTTACTTATGAATATACCCATTGGTGGATGCATGCAGTTGGGAGATGGGGCACTGCCCCCAAATTAATTTCTTCTTTTTTTTACTATTTAATTCAAATAATTTATAGTATAGCCCTCTTGTTCGAGTTTTTAAAAGACAAAGGGTCTGAAAATAAAGAGAAATTATGAAATATTTTATTATTTTTAATGTGTATATTTTTTTAATATGTCATAATTATTATAAAGTAATATTTTTATTCTATTTTTTATTTTTTCTTCTTTTCTACCCAATAATTCAATAAAGTTCTCTACACATATTTTCTGAATTCGTCATTGAATAAACTTATTTAAGATCTACAAGAAAGCACAATTTATATTTGACTTAAATAAATATATAGTAAAGGTATACAAGAAAACACAATTTATATTTTAAAAAGATCATATTTTAACTTGTTGATACGTACAAGTTACTTTTAATCAGAGGCCATGTATGTAGAAGAATGGAGTTTGTACCCCAAAATTTGATTTTATTGTTATTAAATTATATATATTTATTGTAATTTATATATTATTTATTATTTATTTATTTTTATATAATATACCCCTAATTTAATTTTATTTATATATTACATCCCCAATTATAAGTTTCTGGATCCGTCCTGCTTTTAATATGCAGCAATGATGTCGATATATGTCTTTTCAAGAAGGAAAAAAACTTTCAAACATCCGAAGTCAGAATAATTTTCAAATTACTTGTCACTACATGAGAAAGTTAGATATAAATCTCTATCAATTTTAATTAACTCACTGAAACATAATTCTTCCTGCAAGCATATATAATCCTAGACTATTGTTAGGATTAATAACCCGATCGACCAAGATCTTTCAGCTCAACACACACAACACCATACATACACCAACTCAAGAACAAATCGATTTAAAGTGATTCACTCTTTCGAGCTACATTCACTGAGGATGAAGAGATAATTTTATTAGCAGACACCAGATACAAAGATCACACAGATTACTCTTGCTTCTCACATAGAAAACTTGGCTAGAATTGTTTATGAGATTTCACACTGACGCTCACAAAACTCACTATAGAAGAAGATGAAGCTCAAACCCTGTTAGTTTATTACTCTTCAACTGAAATAACTACTCTTCAAGTGAAGTAACAACTTTAGTTTTTCTCCTTCACATTCGCACACAACCCATCTTCTATACTCAACAAACTTCTTCACTCAGCAGACATCTTCACTCAGCAACCAGTCTCGACTCCATGCACATTTAGCATGCATGGCAGTCACACATCCAACTCTCACATTTCTCCCTCCTGACTGTCATGTTATGATCTCCTCCTTCCCCTCATTAGCTTCATCACAGAGCAAGTATGCTGAGATATAACTCAGCAAACACCTACCAACTCCAAACAGTAATGAAACTTTGAAGATGGCAGCACCTTGGTTAAAACATCAACTAAATTTTCTTGAGTGGAGATCTTCTCCACCTTGATCACTCCCTTTTCAACCACATCTCTCACAAAGTGGTAACGGGTGCCAATATGGCAATATGTTTGGATTTATCATGAAACACCTGGTGCTTTGTGAGATGAAGAGCACTTTGGCAGTCACAATAAATGACCACTGATTTTTGGCTGATACCTAGTTCATTTATGATACCATGTAGCCATAGACCTTCCTTGGCTGCATCTGTTACTACCATGTATTCAGCCTCAGTCATGAAGAGAGCTACTACTGTCTGCAATCTTGATTTCCAGGATATTGCACACCCATACATGCTGGATATCAATCAAGTCTGTGACTTCCTTGTGTCAAGGCTGGCAGCATAATCTGAGTTGACATATCCACACAAAACTTCATTCTAGTCTTTTTTTTTTTCCTCTCAAACATTAGCCCAAAATGATAAGTTCCTTTTAGGTATCTTAGGATTCCAAAAAGAGTTGTCCAGTGACCTCTCCCAGGTTTAGACATGTATCTACTAGTTAAGCTTATAGCAAAAGCTATTGTTAGGTATTACTGTTGTAATCCCACCTTAATTTGATGTTTTGATGTTTCAAAACTTTATACCAAAGTCTAGGCCTTAGAGTTATTACCTCTGTAATCCTTGTATAGGATAATCGAGTTGTAATAGTCTAGGAAGAAGGATGTCATCAAAACTGTTCCACAGTTTTGATGAAGACGACATTCAAACGAGATAACTGTCGAACATACAAGACGAGACAAGCAGAGCAGATCAAGGCCACAAAATATGCTCAGACAGTTTTTCCTGTCAAAGCTTGGATACACAAGAGATCTATGAACGCAGCATTCACACAAGAACTGTTGAGAGGCGCTCACAGTTTCAGGTCAAGACAGTTTTGCGTATAGGAATGCTTACGAGGTTAGTGTCGAACAGTCGCAGAAGATCCTTGAGGAAGTCAATGAGTAAAGACATACAATGCTCAGTTGCGACTGGTGTACAACGTTGATTGAACGTCTGACACAACAAGTACAAGCTACTCTGAAAAGCAGGTCGATGCAGTAGAGATAGCAGAGAGGGGAGCGACTTTTTGCAGAGAAGAATGGACTATGATTGGACATTCTTCTCTATGTATCTACCGGCTATTTTCTGGGTCTCCACCTAAAAATAGCAGGAAGCACAGAGACATAAAAACCTTTGCCAAAACCGCTGCTCAATTGAAAATATGCCCCTCTGAATTATCTCGCATATTTGAATCTCCGACACACTAGCCTCTCTAGAGAAGTAAAAGCTCAAAGCATTAAACACTTTCAAGAGAGAAGGCCTTAATATCGTGGTTCATTTATTGAACACGAAGCATACATTGCTTATAGAATCTTTGGAGATTCACCGTGTAACCCTGGGTACACGAGGATTAATTCAGCCGACTTAATCTACCTCTTTGGTGTTCTTACTTTTCGAGCAAGAACACAGCAGTCTGCTCTTGTAAAGGAAGAGTAGGTTATTACGGGCAACTGCCAAACTGTGAATGTTCTGGGAAGAACTCAACCATCCAACCTACCGAAGAAGGAAAAGGGAGGTTTGTCCTCAGTCCAACTTCGAGCCGATCTTCAGAGAAGATGCAGAGCCTTCGACGGACTGAAGGAGTGAAGTACAACTGTCTGGGCGAGTGATCCTTTATGCTGTGGACGGAGGTTTCTACAGCAACTGGCTATAGATTGTGAGGAGTGTATTTTCATTACTTAGTGAATTACCGGATCAGATATCCGAAGAGTGGATGTAGGACTTAAGGCTCCGAACCACTATAAATATCCTATGTCATTTATAGTTTCATTTACTTACGCACTTTACAGTTTTCTTGTAAATCTTAAAACCTTCAACACTTATCTCGTAAGTGTTGAAGTGTAAAAACTGTTAACTGCTCATATCGGTAAAACTATTAAAATAATCTGCTGGCTAACGTAAATTGTATTTCTAAAACTGCTAAGCAAAAACTGTGTTGATAATAAGCCGAACTGTCTAAGTTAGAGTGCATTTATCTGATTTAATACTTCCGCTGCACATTGTACGTACTCTAATCAGGGACCAACAAGTGGTATCAGCGCAGGTCGGTCTTTCTAGACCGTCCTATTTTGAGTCGCTTAAGACCGAATCCGTACTTCCGCTGCACATTATACGGTGTTGATCGATACAGAGCGCAAACCTGAAAAATACACACGCATACGCACGAAATAAAATAAATAAATAAAAACTCAATCCAGAAAATATGAAAATAGTCCAATAACAAAATAAACTTTGACTATCCCCGGCAACGGCGACAATTTTATCGCTGTTAAAATAAACAAATTTATTATAGTATAACGATGCAAATAAACTTATAAACCCGAAGGTGTATCGAACCCACAGAGATAGTGCAACAAGATTGTTTCATGTACTGACATAATTTATCTATTCACTATTCGAGTGAATCCAATTTTGAGAGTAGGGTTTTGTTTTCAAAATAGAAAATAACTTTTGAAATAGAATTCAATGAATAAAAACACAGATTCCAGGGAAATCCACCAATCTCATTCAACATGTATAAACAATCAATCCAAACCCAAAACAATGGCTTAGGTGGGAAATTTGATATTTTGGAGTCAATTCTTTAGTTGGGCAATTAAAACCTGAATTACTAAAAAGTGAATTTTACCTCTCGGCCTCAATAACACAAACTAGTCAATTTCATTATGGATGCAGATTTGAATACCCTACAACTAATCCTTCTTTTTGAGACAAAAAACATTTGTATCAAAATTCTATTTTCGTGTTATTAATTATCTCCTCTCGATCTCAAATTCATAACTATAAACTTAATTCAATTTTTATCTCTCGATCCTTCAATCGAAAATATATTTTAAAATCAAAACCATAGAATTTGAACCAAGTTAATTAGGGTTTGGAATAAATCGTATTAATACATGATAAAGAGGATGGAGAAAACCCTAGAACCTGTTAAGGGTTCTCGCATAACATGACTGAAATAAACATTGCAATAAACATATAAAAATTTAGTTGAATTAATCATTAAAGCAATAGGAACCTTGAAGTTTTTGAATGCAAATGCAACAATAAAAGTAAAGTGTTCTGAAAAATTAAAGGGAAAGTAATAATCTAAATATGCTTAAAATTAAAGGTAAAATCAAGACTATTTTCGAGCTCCTTTAAGTCCTATTTGTAAGGGAGGAATTTGAGCTTCAAAAGGTAATGGGATAAAATATCTCAACTCTAAAAAACAGACACAAATTTCCTTCTCCGGACTTCTGTGTCGATCGACACACACGCATGCATCGACTTCCCTTCTTTCCTTCATGTCGATCTGGCCCGCTAACATTCGTGTCAATCGACACACATGCATGTGTGTTGAGCCTTCCTTTCCTTTGCCCCTTCGATCGACATGCACCAGGTCGATTGACACAGAGGTCACGCTTCAGGATTTTGGCACGTCTTCCAACTTGGTTGACTTCCCGTGTGTCAATCGAAGCAACAACTCTGTGTAGCTCGGCTCTTTTCACATTTTGCTCACTTTTAGCCTCAAATACCTACAAACTGAGCATGACAAGCATAATATCCCTATAAACAGTTCATGCTCGATTATTAACTAAAAACTATTAAATATGCAATAAATAAAGAAGAAAATAATATGATAAAGTGAGATAAAATGCGAGCTTATCAGCCCCACATTATACATCGACCATATACTCAATTTTTATATTTTTTAAATTATTTGAAATGATGGCTTCTACTTGATTATATAAATTAAAACGTTTTTCTATTATTATGTATACATTTACAAGTTACAATTAGGGGTGGGACAATACAAAATACATTTTTTTTTTGTCATACTTTACTGTATGAGAAGATTCATACAATTATCGTACTTTAGTTATTGGTATACCAAAATTTTGATACAACACAAATTAAATATAATTATCATACTATAATATCGATATATCGTACTGTATTGAAATTTTACGATATATCTTATCGCATGCTATTTGAGACAGAAGAAGAGAGAGTATGCCGAGTATGGCATACGTATCGATTTAAAGCATTGATTAATCATGACCTAATTATCATATATATCATCCATTATTCAAATAATTTTTATGCCTATAACAAGTCTCTTTCGAACATAAGAATATTAAAGTTGGTTATAATAACTTACACTCCAAAGATATGCCTCTTTGGGAAAATAATAGTAAACTCATCACAAATCTCTAGAAGTAATAAAAACTTCATGGTCTATGATTAATTAATTAATAAAAAAGTTGAATTAGGTCTACTAAAAGCTGGATATTAACCTCACAAATCATGTGAGATTGAAACATTCAAGGTTACAAGTTTGATTTTATAAATACATATCCAACAAAGTTTCCTTTTGACTAATTAAAACAGTTCGTTAAACATTTTTAAATAAACTTCTATGGTTGTTTTACGCATTTTAGAATGTAAATCAAATGGATATAGGATGAACAAACAGAGCTTTAATATTTATAGCGGCATGTCTTGGATCTGTATAACCATCTCCATTGCTTTTATTGTAACTCGCACCACACAATCGAGAATGATTCATGAACTGCACGGTTATCTCTTTAGGAATAAAAATTGTCATGACCCAACCCTGATTCACATCCTTCGATGCATCCTCCACTGCTTCGGAAAACTTTAAAATTGTTTCTTGCTTCGACACACCATATTATTTCATGTAGCAATCCACCGCGGTCAGCATCTCTCCTCCTTTACTCTCGCGCTTCAAAACCACACACTCATCATCAAGATCTATCTCCTTAGTTAAATATCTATTTCATGATATACAGATCAAAATAACGCTTACTTCGTACCCTTTTACTCCTTCTGGGTACCCAATAAATATGCATTTTAATGCCCTCCTTCCAAACTTATCTCCTTTGATATTCGCATAAGCCAAGTATCCAAAGGCTCTAAGGTTGCTGAAATCCGGAGGATAACTTGACAATACTTCTTCCGGTGTCTTGAAACCTAGTGCAGTCGAGGGAAACCGGTTGATCAAATAAGTTGCAGTAGTCATTGCTTCTGCCCAGAATGACTTGGGTAACTTTGCACTTAACATCATACACCTCGTTCTTTCCAGCAACGTTCGATATAACCTCTCCGCCAATCCGTTCTGCTAAGGTGTTCAAGCCACTGTTTTGTGTCTTGCAATACCCTGCTTAGAACAGTACTTCTGGAACTCCTTCGAGCAATATTCAAGGTCGCTATCAGTTCTCAACCTCTTCACCTTCCTTCCAATTTGATTTTCGATCAGCACCTTCCACTTCTTGAAGGTCTCTAGAGCATCACTCTAGATGTAGACCCACACCTTCCTTGAGTGATCATCAATAAGGCTCATGAAGTACTTCGCACCTCCATTCAAACTGGTTCTTAAAGGTCCCCACAGATCTAAGTGGATGTAGTCCAGAGCTCCTCGAGCTCTCTGTTGACCTATTCCGAACTTCACCCGGTGAGACTTCCCATAAGTGCAGTTTGATAAGCTCGGATTTTCACTCACTTATCTTATTGTTTTCAAATATTTTATTTGGTTTTATTGAGTTTATTCATATATTATGAGCATGAGTCAAGTTTATGGGGTATTATGCTTGCCATGGTGTATATTTGCAGGTTTTAGGTCGAATTGAGTGGAAACCCGTACCGAAAGCAGAAGATGTTCAAAGAAACAGTCACTACTTCTTCCACATTTGGAATCTGAGCTAATGGAGCACATTAATGGAAATATCTTTGAGTTAGCTTTCCAATGCAACTGGAATCGGGTCAATCGGAGTTCGGGAGTGAAAGTTATGGGCAAAACCGTGAGACTACGCAGAGGGATCGAATGTCTCTGTCTCGACCGAGATGAAGTCCACGTCGACCGACGCAAGGAAGTTCGCGTCGACCGAGATGATCCCTACGTCGACCGAAACGGGCCCAGAAAAAGGGAAAATTGATTTCTTTATGGTTAAATCATATTTTTGGCCCTAAATCCCAATTTATACACCTCTACCTCTTTAAATACTTGTTTTGCTCGAGTTTTTAGGGTTCCTTACCAGTTCCCAATCAGTTCTTCTCCTAGATTTCATTTATTTTCTCTTGGAAGCTGAAGTTTTAGTTA